>MU217376.1:815693-840735 GCA_018584345.1 Thuja plicata | reverse complement strand
TATATATATATATATATATATCTTTGTCTTCCAATGTGTCATACTTACACTGAATGTAAGCCCTAATATCTTCAACATGAAGTACGCCATGTGGGGTCTGTGAAAATGCTCCTTCTGGATCCTCTTCACATGACTTATAAGGATGTTTCTTGAATTTGTATCTAGGATGATCAACAAAATTGAAAATTACAGGTGCATCCATAGCTTAGATAATGTAGAATACCTTTCACACATGGGAATCTGAGTTTATGCTTCAATCGATCATGCACTACAGGTGTAGAAATGTTTGAATAATTCTTCTCTCTGATCTCCTTGGCTTACTCCTTGTCAAATGATAGAAAAATAGATCATAACACGGTTCTTTATACAAGTTAGGTTATGACTTTTCTTTTTCACTCCAAACTATCTAGTCGGCTGCTAAATCTTGTGATCAAAATATACAAGTTAGCTGATGATGCGCTCTTAGATATATGATCCATAATGTCAGATCAACATATTCCCAAGCTTGCATGAGCTCACTACATGATTTGCGAGGCAGGATAAATTCTGATGTGTTGCATTTAATGCTCCCCTAAGGCCATGATCAGCCGATTAGGTCGATTCAATCTTCCTACCTTCAGGAGAAGATCTAGTAGCATCTATTGACCCTCCCTGAACTGATGTCTCACTAGCTTCTTTAATCTTCCATATCTTGCCACTATTTTTGTCTTCTGCTTTCTTAAAACAATTTTCAAAATCATTCTTCACATTTACAATACTCTTGCCAGTATCATTTCCATTCTTCTGTGAATTCATAGGAGGTGGTGTTCTTCTATTATCTACTCCATTATACCTGCAAAACTTTTCTATATGTCCTAGATAATTGCATTTGTAACATATAGGAGGCCTTCTTTCTTCATTAACTTGTAACTTATAGTACTTCGTAATGTACCCAATATTATTACATTTGTAGCATATAGGTTTCATTGTAGGTTCTCTTCCATTGTCTTTTCAATATCTAGATTGATTAGGTCTTTTGCATTCAGTCTTCTTGTGCCCATATCCATTACAGTTAAAACAATAACCAGAAAAAGTTCTAAAAGGGGCATTACCTCTGTAGTCTCTCTTCATTTGACCAAATCTATTGCAACCAAAGTATCTACCTCTGAAAGGTCTGATCTGCTCTTTAGGTTCTTCACTAGGTGATTTCTCACCATCAATCTTTTCATCTGATTTCTCTTCCTGATTCTTTGAACATTCAGCTTCATTGAAGCTAATACCATTCATGTCACCTTTAGGTTTCTGCTTGTCTAACTGTTCATCAATCAAGTCACTACTGGTGTCAAGTTTCTCAATATGTTTCTTTGCTTCAGTAAGTTCACCTTTCACAATATGATTGTATTTCTCTAGTTCCAAGTATTTTTTCTTGTAGCTGTCAGCTTCATCTTTCATTTGATTCAATGTATTGTTCAAGATTTCTTCAAATTTCTTCTTAGCATCCTCCTATATCTACATTTCTTTAGCCATATTCTTGTTCTCAAGCTTCAGAGTCTCAATCTCTTCTTTAAGTTGCTTCACCTCATCTAAATTGTCCTCATCTGAATCTTCTTTTATCTTAACCACAAGATCTTCTCTCTGAATTCTGGAAAGTTCAAGTTGTTCTTTTAGTTTCTTTATGAATTTCTCAACTTTTCAGAGGTTGAACTTCAATTCTCCATTTTCTGCTTTAGCATTGTCAAGGTCTTCAACTGCAGCCTCAAAGTTCTCCTACAAACCATTCAAATCCATTATGATCTCCTTCAAGTTGTTAGGATTTCTCTCCAAGGGCCAAAAGCTCTTATACCAATTGTTAGGATTGGATAATACTGAGAGGGGGGGTGAATCAGTATTATAAAATTTAATTAAATTCTTCAACCACTTGAACATTAACCATACAATTGCAGTAAAGGAAAGAACATAAAAAAATAACACTGATCTCATAACACCATGATTTTTTTATGAGGAAACCCTGGCCAAGGGAAAACCCTGGTGGGGATGATACCCACAAGTATGTACTAAAGTATAATTTCCCTGTAAGGAGACCTAGCCTTGTTAGGAGCTTAATATTACATAGTACATTTCTTTGTTAGAGGAATAACAACCCTATTAAAGGTTCACAACACCCTGTTAGGGGCCAATGATCTTACAACTCTTACAATGTAATTCTATTACAAAATGGTTCTCAGTGATGAACAAAAACAAGCATCACAAATGCTTTGATAGTTCCTTTATAGCTTTGCCCTTCTCTTCTCTACCATTTGCATATCTTCTCTGCATATCCTTCACTTGTTCACAACACCCAATCTTTACCAAAAAGATCTTACATATATATCTTTTTAACTTTACAAATTCGGCTCTCAGAATAAATATTACAAACAGTACTAAGTCGGCCTTCAATACAAAATACATTTAATATAGTAAATATCAAATGCATAGTCAACACTCTTGCATAGTCAAAGTATATACTATCAATAACAAAAATACAACTTCGATTTCCTAGAGTCCAATTCATACTCCCTTATTCTTCGCTAGTGTCCAACTGCTCTTTGTCGTTGTTCTCTGTTGTCTGTCAGTCTTCAAATCCTTATAAATTGTCATAAACTTAATCAAATCCAAATTGATCTTAGGTGTATGTTAGACATACTCCATACTATCTTTAACTAAGTTCCCATGCCTTAATTCATTGATCTCTATCTTCAATATCTAAAACAATATTGTACCTCATTTTCTATACTTAGTCGATTTTGGACATACCAAAACTTATCTTCAAAACAATCAATCTTAAACCTAGATGTGTTTCCATAAATGACAACCAAAAAGTGTATCACATTTCCCAATTGGTCACTTGCCAACATCCATATGGTGTGAAGCACCCAAATCCATTAGCCATCTAGAAGAGGGAGAAATTGCAAATGCACATAATGCATGACCTTTTCTGTTGTTTGACACATCTGTCTGAAAACATGATGAAGAAGAACTGTGAGAAGAGGAAGAAGAAATATCAATATTGCTCTTATGAAGAAGAGCTGTCAATTCATAAATTTGTTTGGCATATCCATCCACCTTCTTCTGAAACCATTGAGACTCATCATGATTGGGCTTGTTTTAATAAGTACACTTAGGTTTTTTGGTTTTCAATTTCCCCTTATTTGGTGGAGGTTGGTCAGAGGAATGCTGAGAATGAGAATCCTTTCAAAAATATATGGTTAGTGATACCCATTTCTGCTCCAGCTTTTGTGAAGATCGATGAGTGACCAAAGAATGGCTCATAGAGCTAGAAGTACCATCCAAGTGTTGAATCTTTGACTTCTCTTGAGTCAATGAATCAAAGAAGGCATCAAAAGAAGGCATAGTGTGCCTAGGACCCAAAGCATCTATAATGGAATAGAAGGTGGAGGAGAAGATCTAAAACACTCATCAAAGCTTTGAGAGTATCAGAAAGATACACTCATTATTTGACTTGGTCTTCCCACATCCTTGTAAAATTGAACGGAGAGCATTGAAATTCATCAAGAAGTCCTCAATGGTGGGAAAAATGTCAAGAGACAAGGATGTCAACTTTGCATCAAGCTAAAGTTCCCTGAAATCATTTATTGTGCCAAAAAAATTTGTAAACTTGCCTGAAATGGCTCGAGGAGTGTGCAAATTCTCCAAGTGAAATAGGAGAGTGTCTGAAATGTTCATTTCTATTAAGCCCATGGCTTCATCCTTTTTATTCTTGTGCTGAAGAATCTCAAAAGGACATTGCTAAATAGGTTGGTTCTCATCTAGATAAGACCATAATCTAGGTAACATGAGGAGTCTAGTCATGTGTGCTTTTTTAGGTGTGGTAGTTATGTGGTTTCAGTCGGACAACAAAAGGATCTGACATTGAGAGAAAGAAGACAAAAGTAGAAGGGTCTTTCTGAAGTAAATGATAGAAAGTGAAATGCACCCCAATACAATGTAGTATACTATCCCCCATACTATCCCCCGTACACCAAAAAACAACTTAGAGAGCACAAAAACTAAGAAGAAAACCTAGATGCCAGATGCAGAGAGGGAGGAAACTGAAGCCTCTACTTTGATGCTGAAATCAGGTACTCAAATAATTGAATTTGCATACAAAACCCATATGGTGGTCTCCAACTTGGAAAGAGATTTTTGGTGATATCTCATTTGCTGAAAAATGATATTGTATGCTCGAGTTATGATCAAAAGACTGACAATAGGTCAGAATGAGCAGCTCGCTGGAAAAACACAGTCACTAAAAAAAATTTGACACCCAAATGACTGTCGCTTGTCACTTCAGAAAAATTGATGGCCATCTAACTTCACCAACCCATTGCTGACATCAGCTTGACATCATAAATATAAAAATAATCAGGTTGCCTGAAAATATTTAGTCACCTGAAAGGTGACATCACCTGTCAGAAAGGTGATGTCAGCACTGTGGAGGGGCCCAGTGGCACAGCTGCTACACGGTGGCTCCCGGGCGGCACAGCTGCAAGGCGGTGGCTCTTGGGTGGAGTAGGGCCATGGTGGTGCTAGCTGGTGATGGAGGGGCATGGGCCACGTGGGGTTGGTGCTATGGCAGCGCACCCGCAACGCTTAAAAAAGTGTTGTTTTTTTTCTTCCTTTTGTTAAATTTTTTTGTTTTTTGCCTTGAAAAATGTGCTTGTAGGCCTAATAGTTTTTGCCTTATATCAAAATGGGGGTTTTTGGGCCTTCTAGACCCAACCATGAGGTTATTTTTTTTTCCAAAGTGCTCCAAAAGAAAATTCACCCACAGATTAAAGACAAAAACCTCAAAAAAACTAAAATTTTCTCCTTTGAATGCAGCTTAAAAAAACTCCAGAATAGGTAGCAGCAGAGGGGCTCTGATACCATGAAGGATCTAAGAAACACTGATATGATAACACCCAAGAATAGCTGCATGCAAGTACTTATTACAAGAAAGAAGCACAAAGGAGGAAAAAGCATAAGAACTCAAAAGCTCGGAGAAACTTGAAACAAGTAGAGAAAAAATGTATTCTAAATTAATTAATGAATAATTACAAGGTTCAACCTATAAAGGTGAACAAAAACCTAAAGACTAAAAAGCTAGGTTGCACATTAATAGTTAATATAAATATTAATTATAATGTACCTAAGAGAAAGCTTAAGAAAAAAAGAGTAATGACAACTTAACTAATTAAATCAACATGATTTAATCAACAAGTCTAAAAGGAAATACTCTAAAAATACATACATACATATATATTAATATATATGTATATATATTCTTTGTAACTCCACCAATTTTGGCCAAAATTCAAGTAGTCTTTCCATATTTAGCGGCATCGCCAAATTTAGTTGAGCTTCACCAACTTAAGTTGAGATCATTTAGAGTTCTTCTTGTTCTAGAGCCCTCTTTGGTTTTTTTCTCGTATCTTGAGAAAATAGAGGCAGAATTGGGAAAACAAGATCTCATCGAAAAGGTAATTCTGAGCCCGATCTAATTTTGTAGGTTTGGTTTTATGATTTTTCCATTTTGCAGGGTTTTTTTTATTCAAAGTCAGGGTTCTTTTTTTGCACTCTAGGAGCCATATCTTGCTCATCTGGGCTCCATTTTTTGACCTCGCGCATCATTGGAAACCTGATTTTTCACTCTTTCTTTTGGTATGTATCTCATTTCCAACACACACACACACACACACACACACACATTCTTGGTACCTCCGCCAATTTTGGACAATATTTTAGCAATCCTGCCATATTTAGCAGCATTGCCACATTTAGTCAAGCTTCACCAACTTAAGCTGTGATCACTTGGAGTTCTTCTTGTTCTAGATCCCTCTTCGGTTTTTTTCTCGTATCTTGAGAAAATAGAGGCAAAATTGAGAAAATGATATATCGTTGGAAAGCTGGTTCAGAGCTCGATCTAATTTTGTAGGTTTAGTTTTATGATTTTTTCTATTTTCAAGGGTTTTTTTCCAATCAAAGTCAGGGTTCCTTTTTTGCACTTTGGGAGCCATATCTTTCTCATTTGGGCTTCATTTTTTGACTTCCACACATCGGTGGAAAGGTGATTCTGTGGTCTTTCTTTTGGTATGTACCTCATTTTCAGAGTCTTCTCCAAGTATGTTTTATTCATTTTTTTTCTTTTTTGCAATCTGATGAATATCTTAGATGTTTCAGGTCCTGGGATCATTTTATTTGCATGGGGTGACTCATTTTTAGCTATTACTTATGTTCCTATAATATTATGTCATTTCAAAGAATTGTAGACATATATTTATGTAGCATTTCATTTTTGCAAATGCACTGAGATAAAGTGTCATCTGTTGCATACTTGGGATCTTGCACATTTTATGCCTGTTTATACTCGTACTGCATTATAAAGTGTCATGGGGGGAAGGGGGTTGATCTACCATTTTTTAGTGAGTATTCCTTCCATAAAATTAGCCTTATGATGTGTTTCAAGAGATTTATCCTTCCACGACACCATCCTTTATATGTGTTTGTAATTTCTTTAGCACGTTCTATGTTCCTGGTTCTTCATCAAGTAGTTGTTCTTGGAAGTCTCTTTTGGTGTACCTGTCATGCCTCTCCCTACTCATCATTATGGGGAGGTATCTCTTGTTGGTTCTAATGCTTCCTCAGTTTGATGGAGTGAGCTATGTATTTAGTATTTGTTCCCATGTACTAGGTAGATGCAGTGGATGGGTACCTATGCATTTCACTGATATGGATCATTTACCATATGGACACTCTTTCATTCATGTTTTGTAGGCATCCTTCCATATTTTGATCATATCTTCAAACTTTGGTGTTTTTTTGCCATATGTATCTTCTAGTTCTGATGTTTTCCTTTATTTTCCATCATGATCCGAGTAGTGTCATTTGAGGGCCCACTCATGTAGATTACAATCTTCTCTACCTTGTCATGTTCTATTACAATGGAGACCTGTTCTAGTAGTTATTATTTCAAAGTGTTTCCAGCTTCATGCTTCAGTGGTGTTCTTCATGTTCATTATTTATTCCTATCTTTTGGGACATTTTCTATTTTGGAGGCTTCTTCAGTCCTTCACTAGTTTGCATCTCTTTTTGGAGAGGGGTTTTACCCACTAGGTTTTCTCCTTTTCTCCTCTTTACAAAGATTTGTTGTACTTGGGTACCTAATCAAACCTTGTTGTCGAGATCCATTTCCTTCTTTTAGTAGTTGTTTCTTGGTTTTAGCTACTCCCTAAGTTTATCTTAAGGGGTCTCTAGTTTACATAAGCTAAACTTTAGGCATATAATAATTAATTCTTCTATTAATTATTATCATGCAACCTAGGTTTTTCCCTTTTAGGGTTTTGATCACCTTTATAAGGTTTGATCTCTTTGCTTCTTTTGATTATTTGAGGATGCTATTGTATTGAATCTTTTCTCTCCATTGTTTGCACACTATGTTTCCTCTTTCATTGATCTATTATTTCTGGCCTCCATAGGTTTTGCTTCTCTCTTTCGGTGATAGGTTTTCATGCATGTGATTCATGGGAGATCTAGGGTTGATTTTTCATCAACTCCAATAATGTCAATATTTTTGCGGGCAAATTCCATCATATGAGGCCTCAAATTCAACTTTTAGTATTTTTTTTAAACTTATTTTTTTAATGACTTCAAAATATTGTTTCCAATTTCAAAGGTTAGTAGACAATTCGTCTTATCTTAGTTTTAGGAAGCATCATGGAAAAAATCTTCTTTTTAGTAGTTGTTTTAAAAATTATCAAAAATACAAAAAAAACTACTATTTTTCTTGAAAAACTGCCAAAAAGGTAATTTCCAAACTTGAAGTTAAAATGGGGTTTTTCTTCTTTGTAATGATAGAGAAGTTGGAGGAATAATGAATAAGGATTAGATTTTTAAAAATCTTCTATGTTTTTTGCTTGCTTAAATTTATTAATTGTTAAAGGAATTCTTGCTACATCATCTAGTATCTATAGGATAGGGAAAACTAAGGAGAAAGTGTACACAAGAGGAACCATCAAACTCTAAAGAATGCATAATCAAACTATCTAAACATAAAATAAATTAAGACAAAGAAATGAAAAGTATGAACAAAACCCACTCAATTTGACAATTGTGCTATTTCTTGCTTCTCCAAATATTGATGTAGCTCTCATATTGACATAATGAACTTAAAACTTGAAATAAAAATAATATAATGATGGTGAGAAGATTCAAAATGTGATGGTTAACTTTTTTGAGAAAATTGATCTCAATTTATAGGATTAGAGACCAAACTACATAATTAGCAATTAGTGCACATATTGGAAAATTGTCATAATTGAGAAGTGAAATTGGAAAAGTGTCATATTATGACACATTATGAAAAATTGTAAGAGATCCAATTGGGAAAATTAGTGTGGATAAGGAAAGGGAAAATTGTCATAAAATATGACAAATTATGACAAAGGAGAAGAAGAAAGTGTCATAAATTATGACAACTATGACAAATGGAGGCTAATTAATAGGAGAGAGTTTTGAATTATAAAAAATCATATTTCCCATAAAAATGGAAATTAGTAAATAGGAATTAACCAATTAATTAATTGGAATTAATTAATTATGGAGACGTAGGAAAGAGGGAATAAATAAAGTCAATTTATTTATTTAATTAGGACATAGAGATAAACTATGGCTTATTCATCCCAAGAGGAAAAAGAAATGGATCATTGACTGAATTGTTGGCAATGATGCAAAGTTGACTTGGTTTTGATGAATTTCATGAGGATCAGGAACAATTTTGATGGTTCCAAAATGGTTTAGGAAAGAGACGAGACATCGATGATCTTTGACGATATACTCGCGTAATGATGAGATAAAATTAACATGATTTGGGAGGATTGGATTGAATCAGACTGATTAGGAAGAGATGGTATGGTTTATGAATGTTTAGGATCAAATAGGATCAGTTTTGGAAGATTAGGATTAGTTTAGAAAGATTAGGATCGTATAGGATTGGTTTAGGAAGATGATCGATTTAGCCAAAATGAGAGAAATGTTAGTAATTAATGACATGGAAGAATGACACAATATTAGTGAATAGAAGACATGTTAAAAAGTCAGAACATAGGTGTGAAGCATTTTTGGGTGTCTACATTTTTCCCCTCTTTAATACAGTGCAATTGTGAGTGTTGTGTCAAAGAAAAATTAAATATCATGCCCCAATGGATTGACACAATGGAGGTAAGATGCTCACTTGAAAAGTTGGGCAGAAATTGACAGGTGGACAATTTTTTGAATATAGAAGTGATTGCATGGATTGACAAAAGAAATGTTAGTAAAAAGAAGAAATGAGATGGAAGAAAAGAATAATTAGTAGTGATGAAACATTGCTTTCATAAGTGCATTATTGTCATGAGAGCTTTATTTAATATTGAAAACCGGATGCGTCGCACCATGACACATAAAGTTAGGGCAATAATGTGATCCCTCTGTGTAAAATCAAACACATTGTAGATAAGGAATGCTTGTACTCATCCTGAAGCATATGACATACATGCCCCATAACTTTATGAAAGACAACCCGCAAACAAAAGACAAAAACAAAATAAACGATGATGAACCATCCTGACCACTCTCATCACTCAGTGATAGCCTGGATTAGTATAAGAAAAAGATCAAAGATAAATCAATAAAAGATAAGAATCACTAAACTAAGCAAGTCAACAACCATTATGATCTTATTACCAAATTTGATAGTTTTTTTTATTGATGATGATGATGTCTGGTCTCATAAATGAAGTACCTCATCTAAGAAAGATATCATCTGGTTTTGAGTATACCACACCCTGTATAAGACAAAATGATGATTGATAAAGGAAAAATTAATGTTGTTTGATTGATAGGACAAGTTTGATCTGATTGATTTTTGAAATTATTGGATAGATTATCTATTAATGCATGATTTCGTTAAGAACAAAGGCTGATGAGTCTTCAGTCTATAACTGCTAAATGTTTGTCTTGTCATAAGGGCAATTTATTGATCACAATAATATATAATGTGCATGATGATGAAATGATGAGTGCAAAAATGACATTTATTGGATTTTTTTATGATTTTTTAAATATTTGATTTTTTTGTACTTTTCTGAGGACATTTTATAATTTTTATGGATATTTTTCAGGACCTTTTTTCTTTTTAGGGATTTTTTTAGCATCATATTTGGTTTTCTTTTTTCAAGATCATATTCAAATTTTTTGAATTTTTTAGGACATTAATATTTACATGAGAAAGATTTGAATTGCCCCTAGTGTCTAGCAAGATAGGACCATTGTGAAAGGAGAAACGGACTGGTAGATGGATGAAATCCAAGGGTCACTTGCATTTGATTTATTTAGGTTGCCAAGGACTATGAAATAAATGGGATAACATGTTTTTGGTCAAGCTTAAGAATTAGACATGACAATAATAGGGAAATGAAATGGTGCACTGAATGGCATGTGACACATAGGAATGTGCATGTCAAGGGGTTTCTTTGAAAAACATGTTTTTCATTTAATGTCCTTATTTTACATCAAGACCAAGATACGTATTTGGAAAGGATAAGGTTAAGATATGAATAGGATAAGAAAATGACAGAATATGGATAGGAATAAGCAAGATCAAAAATAGACAAGGGGAATATGGGTGTTGATAGGATAAAGGATATGAGGGATGTGCATAGGATAAAAAATGAAATGATAGAGGTAATAGAGGATAATGATAAGGGTATGATATGATAGGAAAACATGGATGAAACCCACCCACAAGTATGGAATGCACGAAGTTCATAAATTACACATGACAACTCTTTGCCAAGTTTTCATCATGGCACTTTCCCAAAGTGCCTGTTTGCCACGTTTTCACTATTGGTTACTTTTATTTTGTGTTTCCAAGACGTCTATTTTCCAAGTTTTCATCAAGGCAACTTTTTTATTTATCATTTTTTTCTTTTTTGGTTTCTTTTTTTCAGTTTTTCACTTTTTTGCTCTTTTTATTTTTGTTTTTTGAAATATTAGGAAGAAACTAGATACATGACATGACATGGACGAAGGAATCAAGCATCTTTATTCTCTTAAAATTCCTTTTGAAAGATATAGAATAATGGACAATGATACTATGTGCAAAGATGTTCGTAGGATAAGGACAAAGGGATATGAAATGGATGATTGGATAAGGATTATGAAAATGATTGGATAGGATGAAGGAAAGGTTGGAAATTAGCTCTTGGATGATAAGGGGAGTGAAAGAAGGCTAGATTTTTAATGGATGAAAATGCATGCAAGAAAAATAGTGGCACACATCTTGAGGGGTGATGGAGTGATGGAGGAAAAACATATGATGAATGTGATGGAGAAACGGATATGGATTTTGGGACATATAGACCCAAAATGGATTTGGAAGATGTAAGGCTTTTAGATGGAGGGATATTAACTTTGGATACCAATTTGGATTTTTCTTTGGTACAGTGTGCTTCATGAACCTTCTTGGGAAATCTCATGCATTTGGATTTTTTATTTTTTTGTGGGTCCTTGGAACTCATTGCTTGCACAACAGATTTAGGAACCCATATTGATTTTGAATTTTCTTTTTTCTTAATGGTCATTTGCATCCTTTTTAATATTTATTTTTCTTTTAGGAAAATATATTTCTTCCTTTTTACATGTTGATTAGACTAGACATGTTGATCCTCGACTGCATGTAGATTTCTTGTCTTATGGACTTTATGTTTGGCATCCAAATTTCTTGGAAAGGGAATGGAATTCATAGATGGATAGGAATTTTTAGGAGGCCTTTAAGATGGATGGAGGGTTTTCATATATATGTTCCTTTATTGACTTGGATTTGGGAAAGGGTATGTGGATTGTGATCTAGTGGAGGGAGGAAAGATGGATGTTAGGGTTGAAGGGGGAGGTATACGTTTCAATTTGGAGTTGGAAGGGATACCAACACCTTGAGATTGAGCTATTTTATTAAGACCATGGAAATCAAACTTTTTCTTCATATGAAAGGGTTGTAACATAATTTTTTAATGGAGGCTTGACCCTTTGACTTGATAATGCTTTCTTTGGTTGGTGGGATACTTGCTACAAGACACGAGTCCATTATTTTGAGGTGTATATGATATGGAAGAACTGATAGGATCATGAAGTGAACCAAATTGGATGGAAGAAGCGGAACCTGTTTGACATGTAAGGGGTTCATGAACAACTTACATAGATGTTCTTGAACCACAAGGGGGATCAGGAGGAACAATGGGGTCCTATAGTCGATTAGGAGAATAGAGAGGATCATTTGGCAGGATAGGACCTCGTGGGAGATCTAGAGGAGTAGAAAAAGGAAATAAAGGGATGGGGGGATATTTTGGAAGATCTAGAGGGATAATGGTATCTTTTAGGGGATATGAAATTTAAGAGACATCTTTATTCTTGACTTGGAATAGGATCATGGGAAAAATGGAAGGGAGGTCATGGTCTTGCTTAGAAAATAGAAGGTTAATTGGACTTGGGAGGACATTTTGGTTTTGAAATGGAAGGGGTATTTATTGGATAGTAGAGTTAGGGATAATGGGATCATCTTGGATAGGGGGAATAAGGATAGTGGGATCAACATGAGGCTCAATGGAAATGAGATCATTATGAGGTTCTTTGTCAAAATTTGGAGGGGATTCTTCATTGTTGGGACCTTGATCTTGATATATTTTAAGACATGTTTCTTCATTCTTTTGGTCATCCTCTTGACATAGGATATGAATTTGGACATGCAAGGGAGATTCTTGAAAGGGGTTAACATTTTGACACTAAGAAGATGGACTTTGTATGAGACTCTCTTGAATGATCTTGATTGGAAATGGAGAACATGATGAGATTGGTTCAAAAGAATTTGGGATATGCATAGGAATAGCTTCAATTTATTTTATGGATAGCCATTAACAAGTTGCATCATTGCAAGAGTCACTTGATAGAGATGGGGGGAATTTCTCTTGTGAAGTTTGTGGGGATGACAGATTAGATGGGAACATGGATGCTTCTTGTAGGTCAATATCTTGAGGGGAAATAGGTGTGTCATCCATGCGATTATTTTTTAATGAGGCATTTCTAGACATGTGTGAATTATTTTGTCCATACTATTCATATATACAATCCAATTTTTGAAACAAATTATTTAAAACTTTAGATTTGAACCTTCATTGCTTGATTGGTATTGTTGGTGATTCCACATCAAAAAAATTGGATTGAACATTTTCAACAAAAGTTTTCTCATGGATTACGCTTGGTTTGTGTCCAAAAGATGGTGTTTTTGAATTTTTCTTTGTTGGATTTGAAGAGATATGAGGGTGTTCATTAGCATGCAATTTTCTTGAATGGAAAATTGTTGGTGACCTTGATTGATTGAGTTTTATTATTGGCGCTAGAGGTTCTATGATTTATTGAGGCACGCATGGTTGCATTCGAATGAAGATTGGTTTATAATTAGGTGGTGGTGCCAATTGAATTATGTCATGCTCTGGTTGAAATTCTTGATTTGGAACTTGGTCGAATGATTGATTTGAAATTTGATTTTGTGAAGACTGATTTGAAATTTGATTGATTGGAGCATGATCTGGGACTTGGTTGAAGAACAATTATCTTGCACGTGAGTGAGTTGGAGTTGGCAGAAGATTTTGATTTGCTCATTTATTTGTGAAATAAGTTTTGGGATTTTAGATCTATTAATGAGACATTGTATGTCAATTTCATCAAAATATTCAGTTGGACATCTAGCGAGTTTGGCCATCTTTTCTTCCAAGATTTTCTTTTCTTTATCCAACTTTCCTTCCAAATTTTGAATAAAGTGCGCATGGACATGATGTAATTGATTTTTTAATTGTGTTGATGTCATTTATCTTGGTTAAAGATATTTTTGTGAAGTGTACATGATATTTGGGTCAAAACCTTGATATTGTGAAGGTACACCTTGTCTAGAATCAAAGAGTAATTGTGTTTTCTCACTTGAAGCGTACATGGGTTGATATGAACATTGTTGCCTTTTTGATGTTTGATACATTTTAAAGACTAGCATGATGACTATGTGCAAGTACAATATTTTTTTAACATTTTGAGTGGCTTTTAGAATGAGAATGTAATCTAAGATAAGCAAGGACTTTATGCAAATGCAAATTTTGGATTTTCAATGACTATGAAAAGAAAACTATGGGTTAAATGCAACTCTATTTTTTTGGATTTTTGACTTTGATACTTAGGTTATTAAGATGTATGAACTCATCTGTCATCTTTCCATCTTCTCCTATCATTTCTTCCATCTCACTATCAATCTCATCGTCTCCCAAAGATTCATAATTACAGTAGATGTAAGCCCTAATATCTTTGACATGTAGAACTTTGTATGTTGTTTGAGAAAACATGCCTTAGGGATCATCCCTAGAAGATTTATAAGGGTGTTTCTTAAACTTATATCTAGGTCTTTCTGCAACATCAAAAATCATCAGAGTATCCATAATCAAAGCTTTGAAATCAATCTAAATACCTCTTATCTTCTAAAATGTGAGTTCCTACTTCGATTAAACTCTTCAACACGCTTGTTTTGATTCTTCTTCTGCTCTTGACTTTGTTCTCCTCAAGATCTTCTCTTCAAATGATGTTCAAATATGTTCATTATATTAACCTTATACTTCATTGAGTGAAGAAAAGGCACAGTTCACAATAAAATTATTTCTACACATAATCCAGTCGAATAACAATTTGGCGATCATAGGATATAGACTTATAATTCCATGAAATCATATATATACATGTTCCAAAACATTTATACATACTCTCCCTAAGATCGCAAGAGCTTACTTCTCATTTTCAGGGGCTAGATGGATTTATGATGTTTTCTTCTAATTCTTACCCTAAGGCCATGCTTGGCCATCTAGGTTGATGTAGAAATGTTAGCATCAAGAGAAGACTCATTAGAATCTATTGTCTCTTCGTGGACCTTTTTCCTCACTAGAATCCTTTATCTTCCATACCTTATTATTGTTGATATCTCCTACTTTCCTGAAACAACTATTAAATTCACTCATGTATTTTGCAAGAATCTGACCAGTATAACCAATATTCTTCTTTATAATCATAGGAGGTGGTCCTCTTCTATTGTGAGTTCATTTTACCTGCAAAACTTTTCTATATATCTTAGATTGTTACATTTGTAGGATATAGGAGGTGATCTATTCTTATTAACCTACAACTTACAATACCTTGTGATGTGCCCAAGGTTATTGCATTTGTAATATGTGATCTTAGCAGTTGTCTCTTCACTAATGTAATCTTGTATGAATCTTGATTGATCAGGTTTCCTACATTCTACTTTCTTATTTCCATATGCATGACAATTGTTACAATAACCATTAAAGGTTTTCAAAGGGTATTTACCTCTATAGTCTCTCATCATGTTTCTAGCCTTGTTACATCTAAAACATCTACCTCTGAAAAGGTTTGATCTGTTCTTTAGGTTCTTCAAGAGAGGGTCTTTCTCCATCAGTCTTTGCATCATATTTTTCATCTTGATTCTTTAAAAATTCTGCTTCATTGAAGCCAACTCTAGTCATGTCTCCTTTAGGCTTCTTTTTATGTCTCTGTTCATCGATCAAGTAACTACTCATGTGAAGTCTCTCAATATGTTTCTTTGCCTGAACAAGTTCTTTTTTTATGATCTGTAAAGAATAAAATGATAGTGGTGTATTGATCTCCTAGATAGAGTTTTCCAAATAGATGTCCATATGTAAAAGAGACCAATGTCATCATTTAATGCCTTACATTTAATTTGTATTTGTTTATTTGATAATGGATATTGAAATTGAAAGCAAAGATTAATGGAGTAAAATACCAACCTCACATCATAGCATATCTAAAAATGCCATTTTATGAAGCCTGTGTTGAGTTTCTAGAAAATTTGAGACCGGATCTAGAATAGAAACATAGAGATGAACAAAACCCATAAATCTTTTTCTGTTCTGAGATAGTTCTGATTTGCACCCTCAAGTCAATGTCACCATTTTCTAGAATTTCCGACCTAAAAAGTCTCAAATCAAAATTTTGTTTTTGGATCCTGGAAGTTTGCTGAAAAGGGTATCTAGATTTGTACTCTATTTTACTATTCCTGAACATGTAACTCCTGAAACAACACCTACAAATATCTAAAAAATAGGGGTTTTGGGGTGGCTATATAGGGTTTTGCCTTAGTCAAACCCCCATTTTGGTGATCTCCACCCCCGTGAATAGCCAAATATAGTAGAATGTATGTGTTTGTGTTTCTTTTGAATGTGTAATATCAAGATCTGACCCTCTAGATTAAAAATCCTAACATGAATTGAAAATGAGAAAGAAATGCATATATTTGAATGTGATAAAGAAAGCATACCAAGCCCCAAAGGTTAGTGTACTCCTACCAAACTAAAAATTTGTAATTGCTACCCCATGATAATATCCTTTGAATGCTTGAAGGTTGAAAATGGTGGATCCAAGAAGAAGGAAAGAAGGAAGATGTATCACTTGCTCCAAAGAAGATCCACAATTGCTTGTCTACAAAAGTGCTTGAATGTATTAATGCATCATAATATCTTGTCCTTCTATGTCATCATCTTGCTTCATTGCCTCGTTATCATGTCAAAATCATAATTGAATCATATCATCTTATGATTCTTTCATGTCATCTCTCCATGTCCTCTCATGTCTTTTCATCATGTCCAAATGAAGGCAAAAGAGAATGTTTATATAGAGATCTTAATATAGACCTCCTAGGGCAATGTAAGGGACCCAAAATAAAATTTCACCTTGAAATATTGTCCAATTACAATCACCAACCAAGGAGGGGATGTATTAATCTAAATATTAGGGAAAACACTTCCGCATCTGGACTCGGGGACCTATTTTAAGTTTTAGACCCCCAATAGGCTCTGTATTTGAAAGCGGGGACCATCACCTGACAGGGGTCAAGGTAAACCTTGACCTAGGTCAAGGATGACCTCAACCTTAACCTAGGTCAAGGTCAACCTTGACCCTAACCTAGATCAGGGTCAACCTCAACCCTGAACTGAGGTTTCAGGCTGGTCACCTTGGGAAATCTGTAAGATTCCTAGGTCAACCGGGGACCCAGGAAGGTGAGAAAACATATCAAGATGTTAGGTAGAGGAACAAAGGCCAAAGAGTAAGTGTGATAAAGATTTATTAGAGCCAATACATAGGTTCTACCCAAAAATATGGAATCATAGAAAGGGATATTAAGGAGGTCCTACAGGACACTAACCCTAATTTCACCTAGAAATGCAGAATCAAGTGCATGTGCATCCTAAATGCAAACCTAATAGGAAAATTTACTAAACGAGGGTGCTAAATTTATCAAAATGGAAGTTCTTCTATTTTAAGACAATACATTTTTCCCCCACTTTATCTTAGGTATGACACTATGTGAATATGCAAGCTAAAGTAAGAAAAATTTTAAAGTGAAAAAGGATATAGCCAATTCCTCAATGTGGAGATCCTGCAAGAAACTGTTACTATCCACAACCTAAAACACAAGGTTAATGAAAATCCAAAGAGAACCTAAGCCTTACTAAGATGGTTTTGATAAATTCATAGAGCCCCTTATGCCCCCCTATTTTGGCTTACTAATTCTGAAAGGTGAAATAGGGTGATAAAGTTAGATCTATACATTAGATATGCAATTTGTTGAAAAATTTATTTCCTAAACCATTTATAAGGATTCAAAATCTTCCTAAACTAATTTAATAGGTTAGGTATTTTAATAACGATTCCAACACCACTGACGACACTAAAAATGAAGCTACCAAACTCAAGTTATGATGAAATGAGTGAATGCCTATCAAAATGCATGTAAAAGGAAATTCAAGCTTGACCTAAGTAAATTCAAATGAAACCCTAAGAAACCCTAAGGAAACCCTAATAAAAACCTAATTTGAAGTTGTAAATAAGATGGATAGCACTTACCTTCTCATTCTTACCATTTGCAGATCTTGGAATTAAGGAGCAAGATGCCAAAGAGAGAGGAACTTCGAGCGAGTCGCGTGGAGGTACTGAGAGAGTGTCTGGCTAGCGGACAACCACTACCTGAGGTAGGTCCCTTTTTTTTTATGTTTTAATTGAGAAATTATTATTTTTATAGGGAAGGTCGACCCTAACCCAAAAGGGTTGACCCTAAACCAGTTATGTCGACCCTGACCTAAGTAGGTAAACCATAACTGGGAAGGTCTAGCCCTTTCTGGGGATGATGTCAGCCCTGACCCAAAAAGGTCAACCCTAACCCAAAAAGGTTAACCTTGACCCAAAAAGGTCGACCCTGAACCAAAAATATTGACCTTGACTAGGTCAAGTGAGAATTGCAGTTATTTGATGATAGATGGCTGATATGATGTTGTTTGTGCTACAGGATCTTGTCCGTCTCCGAGAGCATCCCTTTGGTGGGGTTCTATTAGCTATCAAAGAGAAATTTTCAAGCTACAACATGAGGATATATAGTTACTAAAAGATGTGGGATTGTATTGGGTAGAAATCCTACCATAGATGAGGTTCCATCGGTCCATGATATCAACCTTGATAGAGAGGTGGGATGAGGACACTTGTTCCTTCCATCTTCCATCAGGAGAGATCATGATCACATTGGAGGATGTGTATAGGATCCTATGAATTTTGGTCTAAGGTGAGCCTATTATATTGAGAGTACAATGGGGTCTTTCCGAGGTATTTGCAGATGGAGAGTATTGTTTTGGGTGGGTACCACAAATGAGGACCTAGTCAGATCAGATCACTCTATCAGCCATACTAGTAGGTCTGACACCTTTGGTATGGAGAGTGATACTATGTATAATCTCTTTGGTTGTGATACCCAACACAAAGGTTACAATTTTCTTAGCACCATTCAATGATCTCATGTGCAAGATGGAGAGTGACAGGGTTTTTTTTCTCATGGGGGCGCAGCATGTTAGCCCATCTTTACAATGAGTTGAGTCAGCTAGTGAGATTTCAGTGGGAGAATCTTACAGTATGCACCTTGTTACAGGTTTGGATGTTTGAGCATTATGCATGTACTCAACCATAGTGTGTTCCAGTGATGGTAGATGTGAGCACACTGAGAGCCTTTGCATATATGCTAGGAGATTTCTAGCAGTACAGAGATATCCTCTTTTGGAGGGTACGCTTTGACTGTATACTAGGTGTGGATGTAATATGGAGACCATATTATCAGATGATAGGATGGCCAAATACTCAACACAAGTTGAGACACTCCCAGTAGCACAAGCTACTAGAGGGTCCTACTAGTCATGCAGTGATGCCATATTATTATGATAGAGTTATGAGGCAGTTTGGTTTGACACGGGGAGTCCCTCAGACAGTACCTGAGTATGGATATCTAATGAGATACTACTCGATACCCAGTGCCATACAAAGACCTATAGTAGCAGATATTGTAGATAGCGATATAGATGAGATTGAGGATATAGAGGTGGACCCTACTGTATCCCACCCAGGGGTGAGAAGAGAGTATATTAGATACTAGATTCTACAGGGGACCCATGCCATCTTCCCTGATGACTACCCTACAGGTGATCTAGGTCTTTCAGAGAGGATACACCAGGGTGGTGACACACCAGAGGAGGAGGAGGAGGATCATGAGGAGGAGCCCATTCCTGAGGGAGATCCCATGGAGGAGGAGAGAGCTTAGGAGAGAGTAGAAAGGAGATTGGATGAGGGAGCATATGAGAGACTAGAAGATATGCCCCCAGGTGGTAATACAGATTTAGATGATTATGTGATCCATGTTGTACCATTGAGATCACGATGACCTCCCCGTGCACATACAAAGACACCACCACCTAGACCTAGACGTAGCGAGCGAGGAGAGGGTAGTCACTCAATGCCCCCACCATCTAGATCCTTTGATGATACTAAGGAGGGAGATCCAAGTATGATTTATGTATTTGATAAAAATATTTTAAGTAAAAGTTTTTCTAGAAGAAGTATTAAAACATAGATATGTTTGAATTCTATAGCTAGTGTAATGGAGTGGAGGAGCTTTGTATCCGAGGTTCTGAAGGATACCTATTTATCCTACCAACAACTAGCTAGTGAGCGAGATTCCCTTATTGGATAGAGAGATCTTGGCTGACATGCAAATATTTTTGCATGCGTCCACCGAGAGCTTAGGTTATGCAAAGAAAGGGAAGAGAGATTGGTGGCTGACCTACAGAGAGCTCAGGAGTGCAACTATGATATGAGCATATAAAGGAGTCGCACATGAACTACCATACCAAGATCTTCAGCATCACACCACAAAGAAGAAAGAGCTGGGAGCCACTAACCCTCAGAGCATAGAGATAAAGATTGATAGCCATGGCATATGTATCATATATGTACGAAACTCTTGGATATTTATATATATGAAAATTTTGCTTATCCAATTAGTTCTATGGTTGATTACTTGTTCTTTTCATCAATACACAAAAAACTTAACATAAAGAAAGAAATGAAATTAATGTATGAATGTATTCAAATCATATAACCTACAAAATAGACATATCCATTCTATAGGGAATACATAAATACATAAAGAAAAGTTGTATTAGGGATAATAACATTTGAGATGCATAATATTAATAGGTTCCTTAAGGGGAAAACCATTCATATCAGAAATCTTATTAGCACCTGAAGTAAAATCCTCAATAACCACAAAAGGTCCAAGCCAATTAGGGCTAAATTTCCCCTTTTCACCAGGTAAAGAATTCACATTCCTTTGATTTTCATGTAAGACTAAATCACCTACCAAAAATGACCGTTCAATCACTTTATGATTGTACTATTTTTTAAGTGACTTATGATAAGCCTTAATATGTTCCAAAGCATTTATCCGTTGTTCATCCAACATCTCTAATTCTTGTAATCGTTGTTCCCGGAAGTTATTTTAATCAATTATCCCATGAAATGAAACACGTAAAGAAGGTATTTCTAATTCTAATGAAATAATAGCGTCGATACCATAAACAAGATTATAAGGGGAAGTACCCATGGAAGTGCATACACTAGTCCTATAAGCCCATAAAGCATAATTAAGTTGAGTATGCCAATCTTTCACATGCTTATTAACTATTTTCCTTAGGATTTGTTCAATAACTTTTTTTTATGCTTCCACTTGACCATTAGATTGAGGATAGTAGGGAGTAGAAATTCTATGTTGAATACGATATTTCTCCAAGAATTTTGTGACTTCTTTATTTTTGAAGGAAGTACCATTATTTGAAACTATCATTGAAGGATACCAAATTGTGCTATAATATGATTAAGAATAAAATCACAAATAAAATCCACAGTAGTAGAGCGGAGAGGAATAGCCTCTACCCATTTTGTAAATTAATCTATAGCTGTGAGAATGTATGTATGTCCTTGAGAAGAAGCTAGTGAAATTTTTCCAATAATATCAAATCCCCAAATTCTAAAAGGCCACAGAGCAACTTGGTTACGAAGCTCACGAGTAGGAGCATGAATTAAATTACCATGTTTTTGACACTGAGGACACTTCTTAACAAATGTAAAGGAATCTTGTTCCATTGTTTTCCATTAATCTCATTCTAATAAGTTTATTAACTAAAGATTTCTCACCAAAATGTCCTCCACAAGAACCAAAATGAGCTTCTGCTAAAGCTATATAGACTTTAGTTCTACCAAGACATCTTAATAGAAAACCATTATAAGAACGTTTGTAAAGGGTATTTTCCAAAATGATATATCATGCTACAAGATTCCTAATATGGTTACGCATGTTTCTTGTTGTCGATTAAGGAAATGTATTGTCTTTCAAAAAGTGAAAGATGTGTGAATACCATTTATCCAAATTCAAGTTACAACAATCAGCATTACCCTTATTATAAATTGTATGTTGTCTAAGAGTGTGTATAGTAAATTCAAAATCTTCAGCATTATTCTTAAGAAACGCCGAGGAAGTTACGCTTGCCATGGTGTCTGCGTGTCGATTGTCTTTCCTAGGTAAAGTCTAAATCGTATAAGAAGAAAATTGTGAAACAATATCAAGAGCCAATTCTTTATATTGTGACATTTAATCATTCTTAGTCTGATAACCCCCTTTGATTTTTTCAACAATCAATTGCGAATCCCCGTATATTTCCAAGTTTTTAATGTGAAGGGATGAAGTTGCTTGTAAGCTAGCTATAAGAGCTTCATATTCTACAATATTATTAGTACAAGGAAAGGTTAATTTATATGACATAGGGATTGGTTTTTTTGTAGGAGGGACCAAGATGATGCCTACACTAGAACCTGTCTTACATATAGAACCATTAAAATATAATTCCCAAACATCTTCTTGTTTAATAGCTAAAATATTTTCATTGAGGAATTCTATTGAGGCGAAGTTCGTATGAGAATGAGGCCAAGGAGCTTCAGCTAGATAATCAGATAAATCTTGTCCTTTAATTGACATTTGAAGAATGAAATTAAGATCAAATTCAGTAAGTAACATCACCTATTTAGCCAAATGACCAGAGAGATCAGTTTTTGAGAAAAGGTGTTTAAGAGGATCAAATTTTACAATCACATTAACCTCAACATTCAATAGATAATGCCTGAGTTTTTGACAAGCCTAAACTAAATCCAAGCAATTTTTTTCTAAATTGGTATATCTTGTTTCATATTCAAGTAAAGTTTGACTGATGTAGTATATCGTTCTTTCCTTACCTTCACTATCATGTTGAGCCAATAATGCACTCACAATGTGGGAAGTGGCAGAAGTATACAGATAGAAGGGTTTATTGAATTGAGCAGGTTGCAAAATAGGAGGATTAGCACGATACTCCTTAAATTCCTTAAATGATTGTTTACATTTCTGGTTCCAAGAAAAATTGGTATCTTTTCTAAGCAAGGAAGTGAAAGGAGTAGTTCTATTAGCTAAGTTAGAAACAAAGTGATGAATAGATTGAATTTTTCCTTGTAAACTAGGTAATTGAGAAATATTCTTAGGAGGAGGCATGTTAACGATAACATCAATATTTTCAGTATCCACCTCTATGCCTCGCTTAGAGATTATAAATCCTAATAATTTACCAGAATCAACTCCAAAAGCACATTTCTTAGGATTTAATCGCATATTATAACTCCTAATCCTTTCAAATATTTTTCTTAAAATGAACACATGGTCCTTTCTTTGTATAGATTTTGCCAAGATGTCATCTATATATTCTTCTAGAATCTTATGGATGTAATCATGGAAAATCAAGGTCATAGCACATTGATATGTTGCTTCAGCATTTCTTAATCCAAAAGGCATCATGACCCAATAGAATTTTCCCCAAGGTGTGATAAATGTGGTTTTAAGTTAATCTTCTATAGGAATAAATAATTGATTATAACCTGAAAACCCATCCATAAAAGACAATAAAGCATGACCCGTTGTTGAATCCACAATCATATCAATATTGGGTAGGGGAAAATCATCTTTTAAGGATGCTTTATTCAAATCTTGAAAATCAATGTACATCCTTATCTTATACTCTCCTTTAGAAAAAACCACAATATTGGAAATCCATTCAGAATAATCGATAGAATGGATGAACCTGGCACCTAATAACTTTTCAATTTTTGTTTTAACTAACAAAGCAATGCCCAGATTCATCTTTCAGATTTTTTGTTTCACAAGTTTGACATTAGGTTTAAGAATAATATTGTGACTCACAATCTTAGGATCTAAACCCGGAATATCCGAATATGTCCAAGCAAATATATCCTTATATTTGAGAAAAAGGGAAACCAATTGATCATGTTCATATTGGTTCAAACATTTTCCACTTTGATTGTTTTTTCAGAGTCATTCTCATCCATTTGAACTTCCGTAGTCTCAGTTATTAATAAATTACTTTGTATGGGAGATTCCATCGGTAAAGGATAAATATCTTGTTCATCACATTCTCCAAAATAGGCTTATTATTCAGACAATAAGGCTTTCTTCTTTTATGATGAAATGTAGGTAAATCTTGATAAGCTCCTAAAAAATTAGCAAGGGCTTCATCCTCAGGAAAAATATCCAAACTAGGTTTTTGATCCATGTCAAGGAGAAGTAGATTAACCAATTTTAAGTTTCCAGCACAGATATTGTTAATGTTTGTATCTTCAGTCGTATGATCATTAGAATACATATAATATATGTTGATTAATAATAATATAATATATATATGTTATATTATTATTAATCATATGACATTTAATATTTAATATTAAATTATTATATTATTATTATTAATTAATAATTGATTGATGAAACATTACAAGATTGATTAAATTATAATTAATTGGAAGAGGTATGTCCTTTCTTATAAATCATAATGAATAGACATGTCCCATGAAGGGACATGTCTCTCCTATCCTCATTCCCAATATAAATGAAAGAGAGATTGTTGCATTTGGAAAACACATACAACATAGAGTGTTATTACATTTGCAGCTATCCTAAAAACTTAACATGGTATCAGAGCTAGATTGCAAATGTAACAGAGTAGTTTGTTGATGGTGAATGTGTGGCTGTCTCAGAAAATATAGTCTCAGTAAAAGGACCATATCTCACAAATGCACCGTTGGATTTTCCTAAATTATGGATATGTTGGTGAAAACCTAATTTCAAATAATCTCACCGAAGCGATTGGAGAGAAAGTCTTGGATTCAAAAGTTATGACTAAATATGTATGGGTCTATGTGAAATTTCTAAAAATGACTTTCATTAGAGAGATATTTTAATTTGTTATGATCATGTTCAAGCAATAACAAAGAAGCATGCATTCAAGGAAGGGTGTCTGTTTCTACAAAGAAAGCATCAATTATATTGTGTCACCTCTCTTGGATAAATCTTGTCATTTCATAATAAGACATGAGAATTTTTCAAAGATATAAGAGTGGGAATTGTACATTGTGGGGGGAGAATAATAACCAATGTAACATTTCCATGCTTAGTGTGGGGAGATAATTCAAACGGGTG
>MU217376.1:804431-814527 GCA_018584345.1 Thuja plicata | reverse complement strand
GTGTTAATGTTTGTATCTTCAGTCGTATGATCATTAGAATACATATAATATATGTTGATTAATAATAATATAATATATATGTTATATTATTATTAATCATATGACATTTAATATTTAATATTAAATTTTTATATTATTATTCTTAATTAATAATTGATTGATGAAACATTACAAGATTGATTAAATTATAATTAGTTGGAAGAGGTATGTCCTTTCTTATAAATAATAATGAATAGACATGTCCCATGAAGGGACATGTCTCTCCTATCCTCATTCCCAATATAAATGAAAGAGAGATTGTTGCATTTGGAAAACACATACAACATAGAGTGTTATTACATTTGCAGCTATCCTAAAAACTTAACAGATATGATTAACATTAAGAGGAAAAGCTGATGGTTGCTTATAAGGATTGAATCCTAGCCCATAGGTATAATCATAAACTTCATTATCCAAGGGCACTTGTATACTTTTCTCATATTTTCCACATCCTTTCCCATTGACTCCTAATTTCCTAAGTAAATGATAACTAGATCCATATCTATCAGCCATATCAGATTGAGTTAAAGGAGTGGCATATGTCACAATGTCATAACAATCTGGTTTTATTGTCTCAATTGTTTCTTCAAGGGAAGTAGCAACAAAGTTACTTTTTAATTCTCCAGAAAGTGGAGAAGGAATAAAGACTTGTTTTTCAAACCCATTTTGTTCCTTCATGAACTCTAATTCAGAAACTTTGTATTCTCCCAAAAAAGAAGGATTAAAATCCAATGTTCCCCAATCATCTTTAGTTAAAGAAGAGGATGGAGCTTCAACTTGTTTAGCTTCAGGAGGTTTTTTAGGTTCCTTAATTGGTTGTACGGGTTCAGAGATCTTAGCATATTCTACATTCAAGCAAGGATTTGGTGCATCATCTGCATGTAATGTATACATTAGACTATTATAAATGAATCTAACCTTACGATGTAGAGTAGAAGGAATTTCATGCATAGTATGTAACCAAGGTCTTCCTAACAAAAGGTTATAATTGAGAGGTCCAGGCATGACATGAATAGGTGTGTAAAGAAGGACTCGACCAACCTTGATAGGTAGCGTGATAATACCCAAAGTTTTCTTTGCAATATTATCAAATCCATGAATAGGGATATTATCTGGTTGAATGGTTGTAAGATCGGCTTCAATATCCTTGAGCATACCCATGCTACAAACATTAAGCCCAGATCCGTTATCAATTAATGTTCTATGAATGATACTTTGATTAATAGAAACAATAACCATAAGAGCATCATATTAGTTCTGCACCACAACAGAAGGTAAATCATCATCAGTGAATACAATAGGAGGTACAAAAGGAATAATATGCATGCACTCCAAGAATGAATTTTAATGTTATCTTTATTAGGAGGCAAAGTCGAAAGAGTAGATAAAGATTTTTGTAATGCCTCATGATATGTAGGAGAGGTTTGAAGTAATTCCCATAAAGAGATCTTGGTGGGAGTAACACATAATTGCTAAACTAAGTCATACTTCTTAAAGGAAGAAGGTATCCTAGGTGCTTGAGGAAGCACGGGTTGAGAAGGAGGTAAAGAAGATAGAACAGTAGGTTGAGGATTATTCCATGTACAATAAGCATGTGAAACAGAATCTGTGTTATCAAAGAAATCCAAAGGATCTTTAGGTTTACCCATAATAGTCATTCAAGGACATCCTTTTACCATCATCAAAGGTTTAGGGAATAACATTTTGGATGTCTCAATGTTGAAAATAGAAGAGTATGAAGGTAACCATGCACACGTCCTATGGTCAAGGTCAATTGGAGAAGTTATGGAGGAGGATGAAATAGGAATAAGATCCATGGAGATCTCATTCAAACCATTTTCATTCTCACTTCCATGTACCTCATTAGGGGATCTATTCTCTTGTACAGTAAAATATTCATCCAAGTATTCAAAAAAAGAGCCATACATATTGAACACACAATAAAATAACAAGCATGTAAATGTTTTTTGTGTTTTAAAGAAATTTTATATATTTTTATGTATTTTTAGAATATAAATGAAAGAGCATAAAAGAAAACCTACTTCTATATGCATGCAAGATCTTAATATGAAATGTAAATCTAACACCAAAGAGAAAGAGTTGTCTATCGCAGGTTCACCAAAATGTAAAGGAGAAAATGATAGTGGTGTATTGATCTCCTACATAGAATTTGCCAAATAGATGTTTGTATGTAAAAGAGACCAATGTCATCATTTAATGCTTTACATTTAATTTGTATTTGTTTATTTGATAATGGATATTGAAATTGAAAGCAAAGATTAATGGAGTAAAATACCAACCTCACATCATAGCAGATCTAAAAATGCCATTTTCTGAAGCTTGTGTTGAGTTTCTAGAAAATCTGAGACCAGATCTAGAAAGGATATGCAGAGACAAACAAAAACCAAAAATATTTTTCCATTCTGAGATATTTCTGATTCACACCCTCAAGTCAATGTCACCATTTGCCAAAATTTATGATTACACCCTAGGTCAAAATTGACCTAAAAAGTCTCAGATCAAAAAAAAAAAATTAGATCCTAGAAGTTTGATGAAAAGGGTATCTGGATCTATACTCTGTTTTGCTGTTCCCAAACCTGTAACTCCCAAAACTGCACCTACAAATTTCTAAAAAAGAGGGGTTTTGAGGTGGCTATATAGGGTTTTGCCTTTGTCAAATCCCCATTTTGGTGATCTCCACCTCCACTAATAGCCAAATAAAGTAGAATGTATCTGTGTGTGTTTCTTTTGAATGTGCAATGTCAAGATCTAATCCTCTAGATTAAAAATCCTAACATGAACTAAAAATGAGAAAGCAATGCATAGATTTGAATGTGATAAAGAAAGCATACCAAGCCCCCAAGGTTAAAGTACTCCTACCAAACTCACAATCCATAATTGCTACCCCATGATAATATCCTTTGAATGCTTGAAGGTTTAAAATGGTAGATCCAAGAAGAAGGAAAGAAGGAAGATGTCTCTCTTGCTCCAAAGAAGATCCACAATGGCTTGTCTACAAAAGTGCTTGAATGTATTAATGCATCATAATGTATTTTCCTTCTATATCATCTTCTTGCTTCATTGCCTCATTATCATGTCAAAATCATAATTGCATCATATCATCTTATGATTCTTTCATGTCATGTCTCCATGTCATCTCATGTCTTTTCATCATGTCCAAATGAAGGAAAAAGAGAGTGTTTATATAGAGATCTCAATATAGACCCCCTAGGGCAATGCAAGGGACCCAAATTCAAATTTCACCTTGAATTATGGTCCAATTACAATAACTAACCAAGGAGGGGATGTATTAATCCAAAAATTGGGGAAAACACTTTTGCATCTAGACCCGGGGACCTATTTTAAGTTTTAGACCCCCGATAAGCTCTAGATTTGAAAGCAGGGACCATCACCTGACAGGGGTCAAGGTCGACCTCAACCTTGACCTAGGTCAAGGAAGACCTCGACCTTGACCTAGGTCAAGGTCAACCTCAACCTTGACTAGGTCAGGGTCAACCTCAACCCTAACTTGAGGTTTCAGGATGGTCACCTTGGGAAATCTGTAAGATTCCTAGGTCAACCGGGGACCCAAGAAAGGTGAGAAATCATATCAGGATGTTATATAGAGTTGCAGAGGCCAAAGAGTAAGTGTGATGAAGATTTAGGAGAGCCAATACATAGGTTCTACCCAAAAAGATGGAATCATAGAAAGGGAAATTAAGGAGGTCCTGGAGGAAACTAACCCTAATTTCACCTAGAAATGCAGTGTTAGTAATAACTGAGAGGGGGGGTGAATCATTGGCCTGAAAAATTTATCCTTTAATCTTTTACCACCAATCAATACAACTTAGATTATTAAGTCCCTACAAGATGCATGCCATGAAATACTTATAATAATTAACTATCTGTAGGTTTCCCTTATCTTTCCTTATTCTCCTTGATAACCAATAAGCAGTAAAACTATTTATCGATACTCAGTAAATATGCAGAGTACACCAATCAATCCAAAAATGCATATGTGAAATTTAAAACAATAAAGTAATAAACAATACACACATAACAAATGGATTTTAATGTGGAAACCCTGTTAAGGGAAAAACCACTGGGACCGGTACCCCAAATTTTCACTCTTCTAAAGTGAGCCCTGTTAGGAGCCAACCCTTTTAAAGGTTACAAACACACTGTTAAGTGCAACCTTGCTAGAGGATTTTATACATAGAGGTTGTCACTTAGTATCTGGCATCTATTTTTCTACCATCCTTGAATCAGCCTCCTTCTTAGACTGTTAATAGGCTTTAGGAAAATCTTTCTACCATCCTTGAATCAATCTTCTTCTTAGGCTGTCAATAGGTTTATGCAATTTCAATGCTACTTTCATGAATCAACCTTTTTGGCAATCTGTTAGGATATACCTCAATTATAGAAGATGGTTAAGTCCTACTCTATTAAGAGACTTGATTCTTCAATGGTTAAACTAAAACACTATGACCTGTTTCAAATGTAACTTGAATTGCAAATTTTCAGATCTATTTAAGTACAATATATCTCTGATCAATGTATCAATTCAAATCTTTGTGCTCCACACTTTCTTCTCTGTGATGTTGTGCTTCACTGTTCATCGGTGTCTGCAGAATTCTTTAGCTCTCCTTCAGTTTGATTGATCAGGACTGTATGAACTTATCCTTCATTAGTTTCTCTTCAGCATCCTCTTTCTATTCACTCTCCTTATGTGTAAGTGATTTCTTTTGGAAATGAATTATGCTTGTCTCTTATATATATATTATATTCCTTAATTCTTGATTCTTAAATCTTGATTCTTGGCATGAAAAACAATCCAGCCAATGTAATTTACGGCTTTAACTCCTTATTTATCTCATAGTTATCTTCTTGCTAACTGTAAAAATCTTCTTTAAATCAATTACTTAACTCTGGTCGAATAAAACAAATAAAACAACCAATTAAGTCTACCCTTGAGCTTTTCCAGTTAGATATTTTATCATTTTCTGAACTCTCTGTTATGTTAGTCAATTCTGCAGTTAGTTGTCGGTGACAACTGCTAGTTCCATCAGTGTGAATCCAGTTAGCTTCAGGATCTCTGTTCGTTGGGCATCCTTGGATTTTACTCATCAGGCAACAGTATGATTTTGTTTCATCAGGTAACATTATCTTCTGCTCATCGAGCATCACTGTGACTTTTTCTTTGCCTTTACCGATGGTGTGCACTTCGTCAGTGTTGTCTGTCACTTAGTGAATACTTGACTTTTATGCATTACTGAAAGCATAATCTCTGTTCCATTGATTCTCTAAAGTCTTTGGTGTAATGTACATGACCGTACAGATGATATCAAGTTGACATCAATGACAATACAAACCATTAACTGATTTAATGCCTTGCATCATCTTCAACATAACATTATCAAACATTCAATCAGTTACATGTCATCAATCTCTCCCTTTGGCATTGATGGCAACATACTATATTATCACACTATACTATTTCTAATACAATATGAAATACAATTGTTGAGATTCATCAAATTACCAAACACTTTGTTTTGATCACTAACAAAAATGTCTGACCGCCGGTAAGCTCTGTGTTTGCTTAGATTTGATTCTTGCAACTTTCTTTGTTTCTTGTACTGGTGTGTTGTGTTCTCTTCTTGTGTCAATTTATCTCTTTTGACTGTTCTTCTTCTTTGATATCTCTATCTCTTGTCAGCAACTCTCCCTTTGTATATGATTCCTTCATACAAAATCTCTCCCTATGTATTTGATCTCTCCCTATTTGGAGTAATCTGATGATGAATAATTTCTTGTGATAATATGGATACATTCTCTTCCTTTGACAACAATGCCAAACAAATATTTCACAATTATCTGATATTCATGTCAAACAATTATTTTCTTCTATCCATAATATATTCCTTGAATTTCCCTTATCCATCATCAATACAACAATATGCTCTGGTGCTCAGTTCTGATATATACCTTTCTGTATATAGATGTAGCTTTGAAGTTCATTTTTTTTTCTTGCATCAACATGAATGATATTCTAATAATATATAGGTTGATGCAACCTTTAGTCCTTTACTAACTAGTATACAAAGGTTTGACCCCTAGTCTCTTTCTCAGGTACTCAAATGTATCCTTGGGCAGTGGCTTGGTGAAGATATCAGCCAATTGTTCTTTCGATTGCACATACTCAAGTATCACTTCTTTTTCTTGAACTTGTTATCTTAAATAATGATACTTGATTACAATGTGTTTAGTCTTTGCATGCATGACTGGATTCTTGGAAATTTTTATTGCACTGGTGTTATCACAATAGATAATCACTGGTTCTGAGATCTTCATATGCATACCTTCCAGCAACTATTTGATCCATGCAAAATTTGAGTAGTTTATAGTAGCAACAACATATTTTTCTTTTACAGTAGACTGTGAGATGCATCCTTTCTTTTTGCTAATCCATGTGACAAGTTTTTCGCCCATAAAGGATCCTCCTCTAGTTGTGCTCTTCTGGTCATCAAGATTTCCAGCCCAATCAGCGTCGATAAACACTTTTAGTTCAAATTTTCCTTCTCGTCTATACCATAAGCCAAATTTCTCAGTATTCTTCAGATATCTTAGAATTCTTTTCACAACAGTCATATGTGATTCCCTAGGGTTAGCAGAAAATCTAGCACCAATTCCTACTACATGTGCAATATTTGGTCTAGTGTGTATAACATACATGAGTTTTCCTATCATTGATCTATACAAAGTCTGATTTACCTCTATTGTCTTGTCTTCCTTTGTTAATTTTCATCTAGTAGACATCAGGGTTCCAACAGGTTTGGAATCTTCCATCTTGAATATTTCCAAGACCTCTTTGATGTATTTGGACCGAGTAATGAAAATACCTTCACTTTGTTGAATGATCTATAGACCAAGAAAGAACTTGATCTCTCCAAACATAGACATCTCAAACTCTTTTCCCATCTCATCAGTAAATGACTTACATAGTATATCATTGCCTCCAAATATGATTTCATCAACAAATATTTAAGCAATCAAAGTGTTAGCATCAATATCTTCTTTCAAATAAAGATTACTATTTTCACTAGTCCTTATGAATCCAATACTTATTAGATAGGAATAAAGTCATTCATACCAGGCTCTGGGAGATTTTTTTAATCCATACAAGGCTTTGTGAAGTCTACATACCATTTTCTTCTTGTCTGGATCTACAAACCCTTCTGGTTGCTCAATGTATACCTCTTCTTCAAGTATTCCATTTAGGAATGCTAACTTGACATCCATTTGGTATACTTTGAATCCTTTGTATGCAGCATAAGCAAGTAGTATTCTTACTCCTTCTAGCCTAGCAATGGGTGCAAAGGTTTCTCCATACCTTCCTCTTGTGCATACCCCTTGCAGACTAGTCTTGCTTTGTTCCTTGTGACTTCTCCATTCTCGTTCATCTTATTCCTAAATATCCATTTTGTACTAATGACATTCTTGTCATCTAGTCTTGGCACAAGTGAACATGTTTTGTTCTTCTCAATCTCATCATTCATAGTACTTATCTATTCTTCATTATCTAGTGTAGCATTGATAGATTTTGGCTCAAACTCACAAATTAAGCAATTTGAGTTTAAAGACTTACTTCTTGTTCTTGTACCAGCTTTCTTATCTCCTATGATCTGGTCCTCTGGATAGTTCCTTCTTACATATCTTGCAAGTACAGGTACATCTCTTTGTGTATCAGCTTGATCTTCATTACCTTGCACATCATCTTGATCATTATCCTGACCATCGATAACAGCATTCTGACTGTCGGTCGCAACATTCTGTTGTTCTGGAATTAAGCGCTCTTGCTCGGGTAGAGTTATGGGCTCTTCACAATATACAAACTTGTTGTAGTCTTCTAGTTTTTTTGTGCTTTCTAGCTCATTCTTTTCTGCAAATTCATCAATCTTCACATTTGCACTTTCAACTATTTTGTTATACACTACAACATTTGGGGTCAAATTATGACGCCAATTTGCGACGATGCTACCATTTGTGTGTGATTTTTTTTTTAAGTGCCCCCAATGCTGTCGCAATAGAAATGATACCATCATAATTGTGACACCCTCTTGATTATAAACAAAAAAAAAAGAAAAAGAAAGGCTCATTTGGGATCGAGTTGTGCATGCAAGCGAAAGGAAACTATACCATTTTGCGTGTGAAGAGGGCTCTTGTTGTATTGAATCCAGCCACCTCTAGGCCGGTTTGCAATTCATTTAGCTGGTTTCCTTCATGTTCCATTTTGCATGTGAAGAGGGCTCTTGTTGTATTGAATCTAGCTACCTTCGGGCTGGTTTGCAATTCATTCATCTCGTTTCCTTCATGTTTAGGGTATAGCCACCGCATACTCATCAACAAGTTGCCACCACGTACTCACCCTTTGAGGTATGTCTTGTATGTCTTGTATATGCCGTAATGAGAACATATATCATAATCTACAGAAACCCTAGAATAAAGAAAGTGATGCTTTGTCACAGGCAGTATGCCACTGTTGTCTCACTGAAGCTTTGACCCTCTCTATTGAAGATCAGATGCCAATGAATTTTGCAATGGTTGGTGTCTTTTTAAATGCCTCCGTGAGGGATTGAACAAACTGTCTAGAACCTAGACATTCATGATCTTATTATCAATTTCAATATATGTCTTGTTTTTTAGCCTTTGGTTAAGAGCATATTACATGACTAGAGGTAAATACCCTAAGATGGCCTGATTGATATTATTAGTCAATATGAGAACATACGCCGTAATCTACAGAAACCCTAGCATAAAGAAAGTGATGCTTTTTCACGAGTAGTATGCCACTGTTGTCTAGTAGGGAGGAACTTTTAGGTGTCATAAATCTTATAGCCTTGAGAAATATGTCTGATACTTGCACTAGAGGTAAGTGTAAGGCTCCTAGTCAAGCTACTCGATACAAGGATAAAAATGTGTCTATGTTATAATGCATTAAAAAATCTCTTCCTATGGTCTTTGTTATATGTGGGTTATTTATGGTTTGTAAGGGATAACTAAGTATGTTCATTTACAAGTTTCCTTATCCTTTGAGGTTGTGCATAGACAACCGCTATTTCATTTCTTATTTACAAACCTATTGTCATTCTCCTTACAAGTAGTTAATTTGTTACTCAATGGGACTAAATCTTCTAATTAATTCATGTTTCCTTTAGGGTAGTTGTTATATTCGACCATGCTTTTATGATCTACTTATACAAGTTAAAATATATTTTATGTTCCCCTATAGCTGATAAACCATTTATGGATCACACGGGTATGTTGTCCCTCTTACCCCTATGTATGCAATGTTATGTGGATTCATTTATTGAGGAATAAACCATTTTATTTTGATGCATGGTAAGAGTCAGTTATTATCCACTTGTTAGGAGTCTTCTAGGTCTGATTACAATCAATGATGACATAAATTTAGTGTCATTCTTAGGGATCCATAGCATTGTGAGTATGGATGCTAGAGCCTTTTATCTAAATGTTTATTAATTAACTATATCCTATTGCAAAGACCTCAAGGAACACCCCCCTTGGCCTAGAAAAACCTTATATGAAGGTGACTTTACCAGCTCACAAGCATTCCACCAGCCAAGCCATTGTCTATGTCCTTCCTGTTACACCCGTTGACAATATCCATGGTCGTGGGTTTTTGTTCAAGTCTTTATGATTATTGGAGGTACATGTTTTATAACCAACAAAACTCATTGAAAAAACCCTAGTAATCTATCCAAAAAGGTAAAATAAAAGTAATTTCGTTTCTAGGAAGAATGGTAAAAATCTCATACTTTAATCTCAACACCGAAGCTTTGACCCTATCTATTGAAGGTTAGATGTCAATAAATTTTGCAATGGTTGGTGTCTTTTTAAATTCCTCATTTGAGGGATTGAACAAACTGTCTGGAACCTGGACATTCAGGATCTTATTATCAATTTCAATAGTAACTTAGTAAAGAAGAATTTGGACTTTGGGGTTTCCAGGGAAGAATTTGGTAACTTAGTAAAG
>MU217376.1:777521-789327 GCA_018584345.1 Thuja plicata | reverse complement strand
CTTCCACTTTCTACATTGAAAAAATACCATATCTCTCTCTTCAAGGGTGGGTTATTCATTACTACCATGTCATGTTGTATTCAGTTGTATGTAGCTCTAATTGTTTATTGTTAAAGTTAAATTTAAAACTAAACTACAATGTCTCTATGAGTTACATAGGCAAGGCCATCTATGATGAGCCCCCGAGGCATTAGGTCTGGCCCTTAGGTCTTGTACTTTTGAGTTCTTTCTTGATCTTGCCACCCCTTACCAATATTTTACATAGTTTGCATATCATTACGAAACTAGTTTTGAATGCCTTACGAAACTAGTTTTCAATGCCTTATGTATTTTGCCCACTTATTCATTATGTTGGAATACTTATTCATTGTTTTCATTATTGTTACTCATTAGTTTTTGAGTTTGTGATCTCTTTCTCCCTTGGGAATGCTTTCCAAGTAGAATCAGTGGGATATATACCATCTATCTTTCTTGAAGACTATTTATCAAAAGGGGATCAATGTCCTTTATCTTCATTAGAATAAGGGGTGCAGAAAGTTGCTTTGCATCCATTGGGTATAGAAATTGAGTGGTATACCCAAATGATGCAAAGCATCTTTTGCACCCTCGGTTTTAGTGAAGAGAGAAATGCCATTGATACCCTTTGGATAAAGAAGCTTCATAACATACATATGACATCCTACCATTACTACTAGGAAAGCATTTCCAAGGGATCATAGATGCTCTATACTACCACAAACACATGTGTGCTCCTTATCATAGCCTAAACACAAGCTCAATCTCATGAGGTTGTAGTGGACCCAATTGATCTAGATTGACCAATAACAACTTCTACTTTCTACATTGAAAAAGTACCATATCTCTCTCTTCAAGGGTGGCTTATTCATTATTGCCATGTCATGTTGTATTCAGTTGTATGTAGCTCTAATTGTTTATTGTTAAAGTTAAAGTTAAAAATGAACTATGATGTCTCTATGAGTTACATAGGAAAGGCCATCTATGATGAGACCCCGAGGCATTAGGTCTGGCCCTTAGGTCTTGTACTTTTGATTTCTTCCTTGAACATGCACATAAACATGACAACTGTGAAACATAATATCCTTATGCATTATGCTGTTGTGATTTTGCCTCTTTTTTTGGACACTACTAATTATTGCTTTCTCTTTTCTCCTTGGTAATGCTTTTTAGGTAGAAATGATAGAATACCATCTATCTTTCTTGAAGACTCTTTATCAAAAGGGGATTAATGTCCTCTACCTTCAATCAAACAAGGGGTGCAGAATGTTTCTCTTCATCGATTTGGTATAGAAATTGAGTTCTATACCCAAATGATGCAGAGCAACTTTTGCACCCTCGATTCTAGTGAAGAGAGAAATGCCATTGATACCCTTTGGATAAAGAGGATTGATACCACTTCTACCATCCTTTAAAAGACTGGTTTTAAAGTTAAACCTGAACTATGATGTCTTTGTGAGTTACATATGCAAGGCCATCTATGATGAGCCCCTGAGGCATTAGGTCTGGCCCTTAGGTCTTGTACTTTTGAGTTCTTCCTTGATCTTGCCACCCCTTACCAATGTTTTACATATTTTGCATCTCTTTACGATACTAGTTTTAAATACCTTATGATCGATTTAGCTAAGTTATTGATGTAGCTTATCTTATGATCTTGTATGTAATAAACTATGAATTTTATATCATGCATCTAGTTGTGTAGCCGTATATATAGGTGCAGGAAATAGAGAGGCAAGGAGAAGTGTATGGCTTGACTATGCACATGCATAATTGTAGATGAGGATCAGTAATAGGGTGCCATGCATTGCTTAGATCCTTTGGATCTAACCCCATCTTGACCTTCCTTGCAGGTTCTAGATCATACTGAAGCATACTGGATTCAACCCCGGTTCAACACTTCAACGACATCAGGCAGTGATGCAAAATTTATTATCTATAGTCATTGCAGCAACATTAGGCACCAACTTCAACACAATATGATCACTAGACATGTTTGTATGTCTTCTAATTTTAAGTTGCGTTGTTTACATTCTTGTTTTATTTGTTGGATGATCCTTGCTATCCAAATTATACCAATACTTTTATAAGAGATTTGCCCTTTTTACTTCAACCTAAACAAACTTTCAGGAAAAATTCCAGCTAAACTCTTCAGCAAGAAGATGAATCTGTCAAGAAAAAGGGGTATAATGCATTCAAGGAAAAGGCTCTGGAGGCTGCTAAGTCTTTTGTATACCTTTTTCTTGGTAATTTGAAGCCATTAATGGAAACTTACAATCCTAAACATTTAGTATACCATTGGTGGCTTCATAATTATTAAGTGAAAGGGAGTTCTTTGATTTGAAACCCCCTTTGGTGATGATCCTATACAGTTCCACACAACATTGCTGGTCTATAAAACATTTGGGGCCTTCTAACACTATATATTCTATGCAGTTGCATGTGCATTCTCGATTCAGAGTGTGAAAATCTTATTTTGGAGGAGGGAGAGAAGCCAAACACATAAAGAACATGCACATAAATATGATAGCTGGGAAACATAAATATAGATATCACAATAGCTGAGAAACATAAATGTAGATATCATGGTCACAATTGTTTGAAGACAACATAATTAGTGGTATACCCAAACGATACAACGCAACCACTACTCCAGTTCTTACTTGGCACTGCACATTCCAAAAACCATAGATAAGGAATAAATTTAGAGAGCAGAGGTATATTATTTCAGTTGTTATGCCCCTCCTCCGCTCTCTAAATTTATTCCTTATCTATGGTTTTTGGATCATGCAGTGCCAACTTAGAACTGGAGGAGTAGTGGTTGCATTTCATCGTTTGGGTATACCACTTAATTATGTTATGTCTCCAAACAATTGTGACCATGATGCCTACATTTATGTTTCTCAGCTATTGTGTCCTAGGATCCCTTTATGACCCTTTATGATCCCTAAGAATATATCTTAGAGACCTTAAAGTGTCGTAAAGGGTCATAAGAGTGTCCTAGGAGGGGCCAGATGAGTTTCCACCTTCATGTGGTTGGCCTTGTTAAGTAGAGAATGTTAAACTATTCTTGAAACAAAGAGAAACTCTTAAAAACTCTAAAGTGACACTAAAAAAATACATGCGACGTCGAGCCATCGACAATTGCTGACGGCTTGATGTCGCATGTATAACAAATTTGTCACACAAGTGTTGTAATTTTGACCCTCATTATACGACACCTATGTGTCTTAATAGTGATAGATAAAATGTAACGATAGCATGATTACCATTATAGACGACTCATATTGTGACACCTAGATGTCACTTTTTTTAGACGTGTGACTTGTGACGTCAGGCTGTCGCAAAGTTACCAATAACTCGATGTCACATGTATGGAAAATTAATTGCACATCTAAAAAAGTGACAGATAACATGTGACACCTATGTGTTGTAATAGTGACAGATGATATGTGACGCTTACATGTCATACTAGTGACACATAAGTTGCAATGCCTACATGTCGTAATAGCGACATTAAAAATATGTAACGATAGCGTGGAAACCATCATAGCCGGATCATATTTTGATGGTTAGTACCATCACAATAATGATAGACGACACAACCGTCGTTAATTCTGACACCAAAACTGCAACACTAGTCTCTGTCGCTAGGCCGATGGGAAGGTGTCAGAAAAGTGACACATAGCCATCGAAAAGAGGCCTCAAATGTACTAGTGACTAAATTTTATGGTTTTGGCGCATATAAGTTAGCTAATATGGATGGTGTACCACTTAGGGACCTTATAAATTCTATGCACTTACATTGGTACTATGCCTAACTCTTCTTATCTTCTTTCTTTCTTCTCCTTTCTCTCTCATCTCAATATTTATAGGTGCTAGTATTTTTTTATTAGAGTATTATGTTTTATCAGTTTTTATTTTCATGTATTGCTTCATTCTTGACAAAAATTAACATGTATTTGTCTTGAATTAACTTGTAATATGTTAATAATTTTTTGTTGGGATATTACTTAGAAGATTCTTACACCCCTTTCTTTTCATCAGTAATTTATGTTCGAATAGATTAGTGTTTAGTTATTTCTTATAGCTAGGTTACACATTCATCTATTCACATAAACATGAAATATCATATAAATTATATATAATCAAGGCTAAACGTATAATTAGATCACACGTATATCATTTAAATCTTTATAGCATTGATTACATAATCAATCATAAGAGTATTAAAAATTGAAATATATATGAAAACATAGAAAAAAATTATATATATCAAAATTTTTGGTACATAGTTGGCACTATACAAAATGTGTCATGTATATCATACATAATGTGTATCAAATCATTCCTCATCCATGTGATGATGACTCCCTGATCTCTCGGGTCACTGATGAGAAGAAGATGGTTGTGGTGTGCTAGATGACCTATAAGTAGTCGAGTGTTCTGTATGGATCATAGATGAGATCTGATTCAATTGACCTTGTAGTTTCCCTCAAATATTCTACAACTCATGTTGAGTCTCTACCAATCCCACAGGAGTCATTCTCTATAATCTCTCAAAAGTTGTAACTCTACCTGAACTGATGCGAATAGATCCTTGTGTCATCTAGGATCTCACTGTGTCTTGTATCTCACTTGAGAGGATGAAGGTATCTTTGATTCTATAGTGATTTCTCTAAAAACATCACCCATAAAGTGTCTCCAATATATATAACTTAAATTTGATTAAAACATGTTCATTTTCTATACCTGGATCTCCCTCCTGGTAGTTAGGAACATCAATAGCTGGAAACATTAGGAATTTACCCCAAGATGCTATTGGGGGAACATACCTACTACTATCTCCACTCTCTCTGAAGGAAACATACCTCAGAGGAGGCATCTCTAATGTGGCTCTTGGTTGTTATCTCCTTAGAGGGGTAGCATATGTCCCCTCTGTTGGATCCTCCTGAATGCACCATAGCTCTCTGACATGGGTTCCACCTCTAGTATATCTCCCAACTGCTCATCCTCTCTATCATTAGCATATCTCTCATCATCATTTTCATCATCCTCATCTCTGGCTACCACATGTTGTCCTCTATAGAAAGTCCCTAGGTCTCCTATGGGTTAGTCTGCTCGAAAGATGAGCCAAATCCCATGTATGTTGATATGTCTTAGGTAGTCTCTAGTCACACATGCATTAGTGACTATGTCTGCTACTTTTGTATCTTGCTTTGTATATAGATCTGTCAGCTCTATGTCATCTACAGTAGGTCTTGGTATGGTTCCGTACCTCTCAATAGTCCTATGTGCATGTGCATAACGTGACACTGGTATGGGAGGACCTTATGTCAAACCAAATTGTCACTGCAGTCTATCAAAATTTAAAGGCACTACTATGTAGCTATGTCTTCCCTCTAGAAATTTGTGTCTATGCATACATATCATCTATTGATCAATATCTATCCATGGTGGCATTTATTCATAGGGTCTCCAGGATATCAGCTTCAGGCAACTGATCTATGGTCACTCTCCAATACAAGAAATCACCAAACTTGCATGAAGAGCTTAGTGGATATCTATATGCTCGTGGGTCACTCACATCAATCTCCACTGGAAATCCTATTGTTCAGGTACACCTAATGTTCTCAAACATCCCTACCTATAAGAGCGTACACACTACCAAGCTCCATCTCTTATACCCCACAAACCTCCCAAGCTCATAGTATAAGAGGGCTAACATACTTCATCACCACAACTAGACTACGTGGTTTCTGTCCATGTGCTTGATTGCATGAGATAAAGGTGTAAAGAATATTGTTCCTTACAATTAGGAGAAACAACACCAATGACTATACACAAAAATACCTTCCTGACCAAAGGAACCTCATTAGAATCATGTACTAGTGCCCTTAGTGAGATATGATCTCTGCATGTATGATAAAGGGACCATCTTGAGAAATATATCTGGTCTCTCTCAATATCCATCTCTGATTTATTTGTAATAAATCTCAATGTCCGTCCTCAGATGGGTAGTTGTTGTGCATGTGAAATTGTGTACATGTTCCTGCAGCTGCAAACACACACTTCAATGAACCATTACGAGGTTAGAATATTAGAAAATGACAAAAGCATAATACTGAAATGCCCAAGGCTAGCCGACATTGGCTCATTGCCCTCTAGTAGGCAGGAGTTTGAATCTTTCTCTTAGGTCATTGAAAGAAATAGTGACTACACCTGTTCTAAACGAAGGATTTTGAAAGCTAAATGAAATGATTATTCTATATGATATGCAAATGTTTTTGTTCTTTTCAAAGACCAAATTGAAAATACTCTACATTATCAAGTTTGCAGTGCAACTAAAAACAATTAAAAAATCTAAGTAACTGAAACTAAGAATGAAAAATGCTTGAATTCTAAAAACAATATAATAACGATAGCTAAAACTAGGTCTTTTGTGAAGGAAATGAAGCTCTCTTTTATAGAAAATCTCTCCCAAAATCAATGGTCGAGATTAGAGGAAATGAGTGGCTCAGATTCAATTTGAGGAAGCACAATCCATGTAGAAGCAATTTGATTGGTCAAAAGATTCAGTCTTTTTGGAAACTTCCAAAAATCATTTTTCAGATAACAAATTTATTCCCAAAATAATAAATAGATAGCTAAAAAAGCTTGAATGCTAAAAATAGTATAATAACGATAGCTAAAAGTGGGTCCTTTGTGAGGGAAATGAAGCTCTCTTTTATAGAAAATCTCTCCCAAAATTGACAGTCGAGATTAGAGTAAATGAGTGGCTCAAATTCAATTTGAGGAAGCACAATCCATGTGCAAGCAATTTGATCGGTAAAAAGATTCAGGCTTTTTGGAAACTTCCAAAAATCATTTTTAGTTAACAGCTTTATTCCCAAAATGATAAATAGATAGGATTAATTTAACTGAATAAAACAGATTTGTTTCCAAAATGAGAAAAGATAATAATAAATCAACTGAATAAAACATATTTATTTCTAATTGAGAAAATATAAGATTAAATCAATTGAATAAAACAAATTTATTTCCAAATGAGAAAATATAAGATTGAATCAATTGAATAAAAAAAAATTATTTCAAAAAATTAGTTGATGACATCATATGCATTTTTAAAGATTTAATTGATTTAAAATGCATATTTTGTTTTAATTAATTAATTTAATTCCTTTTTGAATTTTATTGACAATTTAGTAATTTTATTTAATTAATATATTAGAATATCAATTAAATAATTAACATAAGTTTTATTTGCTAATGTATTTTATTTTAGAAATTAATTAATTAATCAAGTGTGATGATTGATTAGGACTGAGGGTTCAGGTCAGATTAGCTTGCATTTGATGAATTGCATGTTTGGTTTAGGACTTAGAATTATCAAGAATATGGTTTCTTGATAAATAATTGAGATTAGGGTTCTAGGGTTTTGATGACCATTTCTAGGTCATTACATTTGTAGGATTCGATATCCATTCTCTAGTGTAATAGTCATTTCACCAGTGGGTAGGTGAAATGTGGATGTGTCCTCATCCCACCTCTCCATCAATTCCATCAACATGGCACGGTGAAATATAATGTGTGGAAGTTGGTATACCTAGTACAACCCTATATCTCTCAACAATTGTATATCACATGGTCTCAAACTGTCATATTGTCCTTGGAGGAATGTCACAGTCTTCATTTTTCTATGTTACCATATCATAGGTGTAAAGGAAGAAAATTTTGGTTTTGATATTATTGTTTGATTAGGTTTAAAATGTGTTTTATTTCCTTAACCTTTACATTTAATTATAATTTTGTGTGTATTGTTGTAATGTGATTAAGCATATAGGGGGAAGGAAGATAAGATATTCCTCTTTTATCCCCAAATGCACAAATGAAAGATCCAAGTTGATTAACCCAAAAGAAGGATCAATGCACAAATGAATCAACCATTTGGAAATGAGAGTAAGGAAGAAGATCTTAAATTATGTTTTATGATTAAGAAGATATGATATATTACAGTAATTGAAAAGGATGAGAGGAAGTACCAACCTTAAATAATTGTAGATTTGAAGAATGCTATTTTCTGAGGTCTGTACTCTATTTTTGGAAAATCTAAAGTATGATCCGGAATAGAAATGCAGAGACGAATAAAACCCAAAAATCTTTTTCTGATCGGACACCGTCTTGTATAAAAGGTCGACCTTGACCCACAAACGTCACCCTTAACCCAATAATCTCGACTCTGACATGTGCTACCTCAACAAAAAATCTATTTTCAGATCCTGATAGTTCACTGAAAAAGGATATCCCGATCTGAGTTCAAATCCACAGTCCCAAACCTGTATCTACAAGAAAAAGAGATTTGTTTGTTGGGGGGGAGGGGTTTGCCTTAGTCAAACCCCAATTTTGGAATTAACCTTGAAATCAATAATTGAAATAAGAATGCTAGAAAGTAGTAGAATTGAATCTAACAATGAAGCTATGATATTCAATAGATATGCAATTGTAATTCAAATGTAAGCAAGTATGTAAATATGAAAATATGGACTTTAGAAACCATAAACCTCCATGATTTGTATGTTTGAAATCCACCTTGAAGGGATAATAAATGAGTGTTGAGGATGCACAAAGGATCTTGAAGGAAGATCACACCACCATGATGGCTAGATCTAGGGTTTGAATTATGAATCTTGAATGCTTGAACTAAATCCCTTTAAAGGCTTGAAAGCTTCAATCCTTGATCTTCAATGGAGAGCTTGAGCGTTTGAGAGGAAGACTTAAAAACCTTGAAAGTTTGGAAACATGTAGAACAATGGATGCTTGAAATTTTTACTTGATGATACTTCCCTTATATTTCTTGAGGATAGTTGAATATGTTTAGGCTTGGATAAAGGACTTAGAGAAAATGAGAGGAGAAAAACCTCCTTTTATATGAAACTAGGGCACAATATTCTAGAGAGACCAACATGGGAGAATTAAATTTCAATTAGACACATACCCCTGGAAGAGGACCTATATTAAATATAATTTCGGAATCATCACTTCGGAACCCAAAATAGCCGGCTCCAAAGTGGGAAAAATGAATTCTGGATGACCCCTGGCAGCCGATAGACTTTCAGATTTGAAAAGGGGAGCCAGGTCAAGGTTGAGGTCAAGCTTGACCAAGGTCAAGGTTGAGGATTGCCCTAACCTAGGTCAAGGTTGAGCTCAACCTTGACCCAGGGGGTCAGAACCCTTGGAAAATGTGCCAGGTAGGATAGAAGGTGCCCAGAGAGGCCCAATCAGGGTCCTAAACAGGCACAAAAGTAGAGGATGATGCAGAAATGAGGAGAAAGTATGATAGTGGTCAAAAACATCCCCTAAGGGGGATAAAAATTCTTAACATGGAAGTGCTTCCATTTTAAGATGATACATTAAGCCCCCACTTTAGCGGAAGTATGGAAATCGAACATGCTTTCGGTAAAGTTAGAAGAAAGACTCTGGTGGATCACAATGAGGTAGAATATCACTATGTCAAGGACATGAGCCCCTAGACCAAGGATTATAACTCAACATACATGAGTAAAAATATGGAAGTAAAGAGAAATCAATCATACGAAACGCACATGACTACATAAGCAAGACAAGAACAAAACTATAGATAACATAGCTTCATGATCTAATCCTACGAGCATGAAAGCGAAAAAGAGAGAAAAGAGATAGTGATTACCTCACCTAGTAAAGTGCCCACCTTACTATGAATCACCAAGGAGGGAGAGACAAACATGTTCACCCATAAACTATGGTTGTAATTGTAATGCATCTTCTGATGAATTTTGGAAATATCCACAGATCCACATTCTTGTATCACTATGAATATAAAATGTGTGTCTTTTAATGATTTAGCAACTTATGTGCGTTACCTTCCAAGGATTTAGCATATTGAAAATTTAAAAGGGTGCATATCTCTTCAGGATAAGGAAGAGAAAGAGGATACCTACTTCACAAGGTAAGGAGATATCCAGCTTAACAACAATATACACTATATCCTGAGCAAAGAGTATTGACCCTTACCTCCAAGAGAATAAATAATCATGAAGTGGATATGTCACTTATGGAAAAAAAAAAAAAAGGATCCTCAAAAAGGAAGAGATCTTATCAACAAGACCCCCACCATAGAGGAGTGCTTAGGATAAAATGTCATCTTCTAAAGAAAAGAGGGACGAAAGATTAAATCATCAAGCTCCCTGTAATCAAGAGGAAGAGGAATCTTAGGATGAATGAATCAAACTCTAACCCAAAGAAAGAGAAAGAGTTTATAAAGAACATAATTGTCAAAATAAAGAAGAGGTGATGACCTAGGACAATCACCTCTTATACAAGAGGGTATCCATAGTTAAAAACATACATATTTATAATGAAATAATGTTATATGATAAACAAATGCCACTAAGCTAAGGAAATTAAATCCTTAGATAGAGGAAGAAGGAAATTACCTTGCCCCCCAAGTGTGAAAGCAAGGGATATATCAAATTATATCAAGAGATTTCATGGCAAAGAGATATCTTTACAAAACAAATGTCTTAGAAAAGATATCATGAATGATTTATAGGGATAGAATATAGAAATAATAACCAATTAAATTCAAAACCAAATATATGATAAGAGCAAAATGGATCCTAGAAGACAGGAATAAAATACCTCTTGCCCCCCAACGAAGAAACAAGAGGAAAAATGAAATCTAACTTATAGAAGAACAAGGGGAATGCCCTATACCAAAATTATGAACAAATTGTAATACTGCATGGGAATGAGATATAATTCCCAAAGCAGATCTCTCTCTAACATATAGCTTTAAATGTACACAATCAGCAAGTAAATGTTTATTACTATAATGAAAAGGAAATTTATATTTAGAGAGAGCATTTCTCAGAATGGGTTTGAAGATTTCTTTCTTCGAATTCATTAACTGGACATACACTTTCTTAGCTACATCTTGAGGAGTATCATGGTGATCTAAATAAGGTGTTGGAAGAAGAACATGAAGATGAGGATGATGGTTAAGACACACTACCTTGATTGGAGAAGGTGGGAAACCTATACCATGCATATCTTGTTTAGGAGATGAATGAATCGGGTTTTTAATGCCTTGTTCATTGATAGCCTTCATTATCCACCATAGTATATCTGGTAGTGTATCTATCTTGCAAAGATTCAATAGGAGGAGATTGATTATGGTGTTCATGAGAAAATGTTGTGTATGGTGGAATGATAGGATTAGAAAAGGTTTCCTTGTTTTTCCCTTTATCATCATCATGGATTGGATAGGGAGGTGAAGGTAAATGAATGAATTCTTGAACATCATTATCATGGATCCTAGCTTGAGCCCCATCATAAGTGTGGGAAGAACTAGGGATTGAAGGTGGAGAAATAGAAATAGGAATATTTGGATTTGCATTAGAATTGATAGGATTAGGGTTAGGAATATTAGGAGCTATATTAGGCATGATAGGAGTAGGAAGATTAGGAGGTGAGGTATCATCTACCCTATTCTTCACATAATCCAAAAGTGTAATAAGTCCACTACATAAATATTTAATGAAAGTTTTGAAAGTAGAAAGACTAGTATTGGTTAATCTAAAAATAGCATAAGAAAGTGAAATATGAAGATTAACAAACATGATGAAATGGATTATACTCTCATAGACATCATAAGTACTATAAAGAGATTCTAAAAGAAGCATAATAAGAAAAATAGCCATACACCAAAAGATCTTCATAATGAATGAGATGCAAGAAGTGTTGTTGTATATATATA
>MU217376.1:760455-772137 GCA_018584345.1 Thuja plicata | reverse complement strand
CTATGATATTCAATAGATATGCAATTGTAATTCAAATGTAAGCAAGTATGTAAATATGAAAATATGGACTTTAGAAACCATAAACCTCCATGATTTGTATGTTTGAAATCCACCTTGAAGGGATAATGAATGAGTGTTGAGGATACACAAAGGATCTTGAAGGAAGATCACACCACCATGATGGCTAGATCTAGGGTTTGAATGATGAATCTTGAATGCTTGAACTAAATCCCTTCAAAGGTTTGAAAGCTTAATTCTTCAATGGAGAGCTTGAGTGTTTGAGAGGAAGACTTGAACACCTTTAAAGTTTGGAAACATGTAGAAAAATGGATTCTGGAAATTTTTTCTTGATGATACTTCCCTTAGATTTCTTGAGGGTAGTTGAATATGCTTAGGCTTGGATAGAGGACTTAGAGAAAATGAGAGGAGAAAAAAATCCTTTTATATGAAAATAGGGCACAATCTTCTAGAGAGGATGAAATAGGAGAATTAAATTCCAATTAGACCCATGCCTCTAGAAGAGGACTTATATTAAATATAATTTAGGAATCATCACTTCGAAACCTGAAACAGTCGACCCGAAAGCGGGAAAAATGAATTTTGGATGACCCCCAGCAGCTGATAGACTTCCAAATTTGAAAGGGGGAGCCAGGTCAAGGTTGAGGTCAACCCTGGCCTAGGTCAAGGTCAAGGTTGATACTAACCTAGGTCAAGGTCGAGGTCAACCTTGGCCCAGGGGGTCAGAACCCATGGAAAATGTGCCTGGTGGGATAGAAGGTGCCCGAAGAGGCCCAATCAAGGTCCTAAACAGGCACAGAAGTAGAGGATGATACTGAAATGAGGGGACAGTATGATAGTGGTCAAAAATATCCCCTAAGGAGGGTTAAATGTTCTTAACATGGAAGTGCTTCCATTTTAAGATTATATAGTAGGCATCTCTTGAAATCATAGGACGACAAGATGATATTCATATACATCAATCATATTCACTCAGAGATCAGAAAAATAGAAACACTTAGGACTAGGATGAATTTCTTAGAAGACTAGGTTGACTTTTTGGGACAAAGTTGAGTTTATGGGACTGGGTCAACTTTTGGGACTAGGTCAACTTTATGAGTTCCTGTAACATATGAAATAGATGTGTTTATTGAAATGTATGGGATAAATTTAATATGTGTGAAGAAGATGAGATTGTCCTCGTAATCCCAAACTTCTTAAAGGGAATATCCAAATTGATTAACTCTAAAGAAAGGATTAATGCATAAATGAATCAACCTATTAAGGATAGGGATAAAGAGAAAAACCCTAACTCTTGTTTTATAGGAGAGAGTGTGTGATAGGTTTAGATAGATTAAGAACTTTAATTGAATTTAATAGGAGAAAAGTACTAACCTTGAAATGTTTCAGATTTGAAGAGTGTTGTTTTCAGAGGTCTACACTCAGTTTCTAGAAAATCTAAGACCGGACCTAGAATAGAAATACAGAGATGAACAAAACCCAGAAATATTTTTTTGTTCTGACACAGTTCCGATTTGTACCCTCAAGTCAATGTCACCATTGACCCACAATTTCTGATTCTGACCTAGAGCAGAATCGACCTAAAAAGTCTCATAATGAAAATCTATTTTTGAATCCCAAAAGTTTGCCAAAAAGGGTATCCAAATCTACACTCCAATCTACTATTTCAAACCTATACCTGCAATAAAAAAAGATTGTTTGTTGGGGGGAGGGGTTTGCCTTAGTCAAACCCCAATTTAGGAATTAACCTTGAAATTAATAATTGAAATAAAGAATGCTAGAAAGTAGTAGAAGTAAATCTAATAGTGAAGCTATGATATACAAATAGATATGCAATTGTATTTCGAATGTAAACAAGTATGTAAATATGAAAGCTCAATTAGAAACCATAAACCTCCATGATTGTATGCTTGGAATCCACCTTGAAGAGAGCATGAATGAATGTTTCAGGATGCACAAAGGATCTTGGATGAAGATCACACCACCATGATGGATAGATCTAGGGCTTGAAAGATGAATCTTGAATTCTTGAACCAAATCCCTTAAAAGGCTTGAAAGCTTGAATCCTTGATCTTTAATGGAGGACTTGAAGGCTTGAGAGGAAGACTTAAACACTTGGAAAGCTTGAAAACATGTAGAACAATGGATTTTTGAACTTTTTTCTTGATTACTTCTTGCTTGATTTGATAATTCGTGCTTAACCTTTCTTAGTGCTTGCTTCACATGACTTAGAGAAAATGAGAGGAGAAAACTTCCTTAGATATGAAACTGGGTCAAAATATTCTAGAGAGACCAACATAGGAGAATTAAATTCCAATTAGGCCTATACCCCTAGAAGAGGACCTATATTAAATATAATTTAAGAATAATCACTTTAGAACCCAAAAAATCTGACCTAGAAGCGGGAAATGAACTTTTGATGACCTTCGACAACCGACAGACTTCCAAATTTGAAAGGGGGACCCAGTCAAGGTCAAGGCCAGCCTTGACCTAGGTCAAGGTCAAGGTTGGCCTTGACCTAGGGAGTCTGAACCCCTAGAAAATATGCCAGATGGGATGGATGGTACCTGGAGAGGCCCAATCAGGGTCCTAAATAGACACAGAAGTAAGAGAGGATGCAGAAATGAGGGAACAATATGATGGTGGTCAAAAACCCCCCCTAAGGAGGGATAAACATTCTTAACATGTAAGTTCTTATATTTTAAGATGATACATTAAGCCCCCACTTTAGCGGGAGTATGGAAATTGAATCATACTCACGGTAAAGTTAGATGAAAGACTATGGTGGATCACAATGAGGTAGAACATCACTAAGTCAAGGACATGAGCCCCTAGACCAAGGATTATAACTCAATATACATGCATAAATATAAGAAAGTAAAGAGCAATTAATCATAGAAAACATACATGGTTACATAAGCAAGACAAGAGCAACACTATAGATAACATAGTTTCATGATCTAATCCTACTAACATGAAAGCGCAAGAGAGAAAAGAGATAGTGATTCCCTCACCTAGTAAGATGTCCAACTTACCATGAATCAACAAGGAGGGAGATCCCAACAGGTTCACCCATAAACTATGCTTTGTAATTGTAATGTATCTTCTGAGAGCTTTTGAAATATCCATAGATCCACATTCTTGTATCACTATGGAATATAAAATGTGTGTCTTTTCAGGATTTAATAACTTATGTGTGTTACCTTCAAAGGATTTAGCATATTGTAAAATTTGAAAATGTGTATCTCTTCATCATTTAGCAACTTATCTGTATTACCTTCAGAGGATTTAGAAAAAAATAAAAATAAAAATAAAAATGTGTGTCTCTTCAAGATTTAGAAACTTATGTGCATTACCTTCCAAGGATTTAGCATGTTGCAAAATGTAAACTAATGTAAAATATAGTATAAGGGAGACCCTATATATACCCCCCTCCTTATCATTACTACCCACTAGGTAGGATAAGGAAGAGAAAAGAGGATACCTACTTCACAAGGTAAGGAGATATCCAGCTTAACAAAAATATACACTATATCCTTAGAAAAGAGTATTGACCCTTACTTCTAAGAGCATAGATAATCATGAAATGGATATGCCACATATGAAAAAAGGATCCTCAAATAGGAAGAGATCTTATCATCAAGACCCCCACCATAGAGGAGTGCTTAGGATAAAATATCATCTTCTAAAGAAAAGAGGGACCAAAGATTCAATCATCAAGCCCCTTGTGATGAAGAGGAAGAGAAATCTTGGAATGAAGGAGTCAAACTCTAACCAAAGCAAGGGAAAGAGTTTATAAAGAACATAATTTGAAAAATAAATAAGAGGTGATTACCTAGGACAATCACCTCTCATATAGCCAAAAACATAAATCTTTATAAGGCAATAAAGTTGTAGAATAAACAAATTCCACTATGCTAAGGAAAGAATACCCTTAGATAAAGGAAGAAGGAAAATACCTTGCCCCCCAGGGATGAAAGCAAGGGATATATCAAATTATATCAAGAGGGTTTGTAGCAAAGAGATGTCTTTACAAAAAAAATGTCCTAGAAAAATCATGAATGATTATGAGAGAATGAAATATGTATCATAATATAAAATTATAAGGATGGATATAGAAAGAGTAACCAATTAAACTCAAAAAAAATACATGCTAAGAGAATAATGGATCTTAGAATACTGGAAGGAAATACCTCTTGAACCCCGGTGAAGAGAAAAAAGGAGAAAAATGATCTAATTTATAGAAGAACAAGGGGAATGCCCTATATCAAAATTATGAAGAAATTGTAATACTGCACGGGAATGAGATATAATTCCTAAAGCAGCTCTTTCTCTAACATATAGTTTGAAATGAACACAATCAGAAAGTAAATGTGTATTACTATAATGAAAAGGACATATGTATTTAGAGAGAGAATTTTTGGGCATGGGTTTAAAGATTTCTTTCTTAGAATTCATTAATTGGACATACACTTTCTTAGCCACATCTTGAGGAGTATCAGGGTGATCTAAAGAAGGTGTTGGAAGAAGAAAATGAAGAGGAGGGTGATAGTTAAGGTTAACCACCTTGAATTGAGAAGGAAAGAAGCCTATACCATGCATATCTTGTTTAGGAGATGAATGAATTGGGTTATTAATTCCTTGTTCATTGATACCAAGCCCTAAACCCTTATAGCCTTGTTTATCCATCATAGTATATTCGGTAGTGTACATATCTTGTAAAGCTTCTACAGGAGGAGATTGATTATGGTGTTAATGAGAAAATGTTGTATATGGTGAAATGATAGGTTGAGAATAGGTTTCTTTTTTTTTCTCTTTAATATCATCATGGATTGGATAAGAAGGGGAAGGTAAATGGAAAAATTCTTGAACATCGACATCATGAACCTTAGCTTGAGCCCCATCATAACTGTGGGAAGAACTAGGGATAGAAGATGGAGAAATAGAAATAGGAATATTTGGAATTGGATTAGGATTGATAGGATTAGGATTAGGAGGATTAGGAACTAGATTAGGAATGACAGGATTAGGATTAGGAAGATTAGTAGATGGGGTATCATCTACCCAATTCTTCACATAATCTAAAAGAGTAATAAGTCCACTACACAAATCCTTAATGAAAGTTTTGAAAGTAGGAAGAACAGTATTAGCTAATCTCAAAATACCATAAGCAAGTGAAACATGAAGATTAAAAAACATGATGAAATGAATGATACTCTCATATACATCACAAGTACTATAAAGAGATTCTAAAAGAAGCATAATGAGAAAAATAGCCATACCCCAAAGCATCTTAAAGATCTTCATAGTGAATGAAATACATGAAATATTTTTATATTTTTATGAGTGTGTAGATTTTTTTGTATTTTAAAATGAAAGAGCTTAAAAGAAAACTAATTTAGTATGAATGCAAGATCTAGTCTCTAAAGAAAAAGAGGCAAAGCATCTAACACCAAAAAGAAAGAGTTGTCTATCTTGGGTTCACCAAAATGTAACATATAAAATATATATGTTCAAAAATGATACATTTGAAATAGATGTGTTTATTGAAATGTATGGGATAAATTAATTATGTGTGAAGAAGATAAGATTGTCCTCCTAATCCCAAACTTCATAAAGGGAAGATCCAAATTGATTAACCCTAAAGAAAGGATTAATGCATAAATGAATCAACCTATTAAGGATAGGGATACAGAGAAAAACCCTAACTCCTATTTTATAGGAGAGAGTGTGTGTTAGGTTTAGATAGATTAAGAACTTTAATTGAATTGAATAGGAGAAAAGTACTAACCTTGAAATGTTGCAGATCTGAAGAATGCTATTTTTGAGGCTCTGCACTTCATTTCTAGAAAATCTGAGACCAAATCTGGAATAGAAACACAGAGATGAACAAAACCCAAAAGTCTTTTTCTATTATGACACAGTTCCTATTCGTACCCTCATGTCAATGTCACCATTGACCCAAAATTTACGATTCGGACCTAGGTCAGAATCGACCTAAAAAGTCTCAAACTGAAAATCTATTTTCGGATCCTAAAAGTTTTTCGAAAAGGGTATCTGAATCTGCACTCCAATATTTTGTTCTAAACTTGTACCTGCAAGAAAAATGGATTGTTTGTTGGGGGAGGGGTTTTCCTTAGTCAAACCCTAATTTAGGAATTAACCTTGAAATCAATAATTGAAATAAAGAATGATAGAAAGTAGTAGAAGTAAATCTAATAATGAAGCTATGATATCCAAATAGATATGCAATTGTATTTCGAATGTAAACAAGTATGTAAATATGAAAGCTTGGACTCAATTAGAAACCATAAACCTCCATGATTGTATGCTTGGAATCCACCTTAAAGAGAGAATGAATGAATGTTTGAGGATGCACAAAGGATCTTGAAGGAATATCACACCACCATGATGGATAGATCTAGGGCTTGAATGATGAATCTTGAATGCTTGAACCAAATCCCTTCAAAGGCTTGAAATATTGAATCCTTGACCTTCAATGGAGGACTTGAAGTCTTGAGAGGAAGAATTGAACACTTGGAAAGCTTGAAAACAAGTAGAAAAATGGATGTTTGAATTTTTTACTTGATGACTTCTTTCTTGATTTGATAATTCGTGCTTAACGTTGCTTAGTGCTTGCTTCACATGACTTAGAGAAATTGAGAGAAGAAAACTTCCTTATATATGAAACTAGGGAACACTCTTCTAAAGAGGTCTACATAGGATAATTAAATTCCAATTAGGCCTATACCCCTAGAAGAGGACCTATATTAAATATAATTTAAGAATCGTCACTTCGGAACCCAAAACAGCTGACACGGAAGTGGGAAATGATCTTTTGATGACCTCTGGCAGCCGAAAGACTTCCAAATTTGAAAGGGGGGCCTAGCTCAAGGTCGAGGTCATCCTTGACCTAGGTCAAGGTCAAGGTTGACCTAGACCTAGGTCAAGGTCGAGGTCAAGGTTGACCTTGACCTAGGTCAAGTTCAAGGTCAACCTTGACCTAGGGAGTCATAACCCCTGGAAAATATGCCTGATGTGATGGATGGTGCCTGAAGAGGCCCAATCAGGGTCCTAAACAAACACAGAAGTAATAGAGAATGTAGAAATGAGGGGGCAATGTGATGGTGGTCAAAAACACCCCCTAAGGAGGGATAAACTTTCTAAACATGGAAGTGCTTCTATTTTAAGATGATACAGTTCCTTACTTTTAACATCACCAAATTATACCTACAAATAAATTTCTATATCTAATATGGAAAGACATAATGCTAGACATGAAAAAAAAGAATGGGTATTGAGACACACCTCATCTAGAGCACACCATCCTCTACTTCTCTCTTGAGAACATCCATGCTCATCGTTTGCAACACTTGCTTCCTCATAATTGTCTCCTTCTTCCTTCTTCATAAGAGTAAAATAGAGGTAATGTAACAAATGAAATTTTCAAAAGGTAATAACTAAATTATACTTACTTTTAGTTTAGTTACTTTTCAAACATTTTTCACTAAGCATTAACTAGTTTCCTTCATTAATACCTCATTTCTTTCATTTGATCATAACTTGAGCTAGGAAGCTCCGATTTCCACACCATTTTAGGCCCTGTAATTGTGATTCAGATTCCTTTCTGTCCAAGTGCCTTTTGAAAAAAATTGAGTACATCTTGAACAATATTGGAAAGCGTTTGTCAACTATTTACCTTCATAGTTCATCGCGGTATACATGATTTTTTGTTTCACCTTTCTTAAAAACAAGCCAAAAAAAGGTGGCATACAACTACCCATGAGCTAGATCAACTTCCTTAGTAAGCCCTAGGTGATTTATGGTTTTAACTAACACCTGGTTTTATGGGTTGTGGTTACTAACAGTTTCTTGCAGGATCTACACACTAGGAGCTTTGATATATCCCTTTTTCATTTAATTATTCTCTTTGTACTTTATCTTGTATATGCACATAGTATCATATACCAATAAATCAGGGCTAAATATACCATCCTAAATTGTAATCCCTTTTGTGCTCTACAATTTAATGATTTTTTAGCACCCACCTTAGTGTATTTGCATTACAAGACTCCATAATTTCACTTAATGCATACCTAATTCAAATTTGAGTCCTCTCCTCTCTTCAAATTATGCAAAATTGAGGTAGGATCTAATTTCTATGCATACTCTATTTTTCTCCAATAAAAAATTCATTTCATCTCCTAGGTCCTATTTTAGCTCCTTTTGGCCTTGAAATTGAACCCCGTTGTTAGAATCGACTACATATTTAAATCTCAAACTATCAAATTAACATTAACCTTTCCCTTGGGATTAACCTAAGTCCTCTAGGACTAGCGTGATCTAGGTTGCCTTGTCATGTATAGGGTCAGCCTAACTTAGCCGTTTCCTAGGAGAATGAGCTCAGATTTAGGGCCTCCATCTATCTTGATGGATTTGAGGGGTTTCAAGATCCATGGTCAGATATGCAATTTTGACTTCTAAAATCACTATAAAAGCACCCTATTTTCTTCATTTTGGCATAATGAAATCAAGTGAGCGGTGAAGACCCCAATTTGATCACAAAAATAAATTGCAAGGTGGAAGCCCAATTTTGATGACATCCATTGAAGCAAGGCTTAACTATTTAAGACCTCATTCAAGCATTCAAATCCAAAATCTTTAACTTCAAGTCAAGCATTCAAGACATCATTTTCCACACCATGGAGTTTCAAACAGATTGTGAGGATGGCTAGTAGTAGTTTTAACCTTGGGGGCTTGGTATGATTTCCTTGTTATTTTCGGATCTATGCATTGATGCTTCATATTTTCATGCTTTTAATTCACACATTTGTTTCATTCACATGCTAGGGTTTCACCCTATCACACATAGGGTTATATCTATGCATTTAATTTGACATTCTAGCTTACTTGCAATCTAGAAATACTCTAGATTCACAAGAACAAGACATTTTACTTGTCCTAATGATTATCCATTGAGGTGGGAATCACCAAAATGGGGGGTTGACTAAGGAAAACCCCTATATAGTCACCGACACACGTATTTTCTAGATTTGAAGATTTAAGAAGTGCAGGTACATGTTCAGATATGAGAATCTTACAGTCTGATTATTCTAGATCTCTGCTATTTCCCAGTCAATAAAGTATCTGGACAAGGCCACATTAGGTTGGCCATGTCTAGGACTAGGGTGACTTGGGTTGGCCTTGTCCTTTCCAGAATTAGAATCTTCAGTTTTGATAGTTGCAAATTCTAGATTTGCCAAAAAAAAAAAACAACAAAATCTGAGACTCCGACAGTCCAAAAATTATTCTCAAATTACAATATTCCACTTTAATTTTTGGGTGCGCTTATTCTCATCCATCTTTATTTGAATGTACTTTCATAATCATCTTTATCATTTTAGATTTATATATCATTTGTAGTATCCCTATTGGAATTAACCAAATCCAACCCTATAAGGCTTAGATCCCAATTCAGCTCCCTTACTCACTTGGTTGTTCTTACCGAATATATCTTGTAGGATATGATTTTTTATTCCAATGTATAATAGTCCCCAATAGATTTGGTAATTGATCTACATCCTAGCATTGATCAACATTTCCTATTAAAAAGTATCAATGTCAAATTTCCCATTCAAAAAATCATCAGGCATCATTCCATCATGATCTCCCCATCCATCATGATCTCCCAATCCATTAGCATCACCATATATGCATAAGGACCCACATGACCGAGAAATATGGGCCCTCAAAGAATGATCATGCTTACTCTCAACTAAAGGATGGGTACACTGTACGAGAGTCTATGTTAGAGCACTAATTGTGCCTAGTGTGTCTACCTCCACATGTTCCTTCACAAAGGAAGGAACATTGATGTACTCGACATGTGGTTTTCTAGTGGAAACCTTAAGTACATTAGGGTCACACTATTCCCCGGTCTATCATATGATGACCCCTCACTTCTACTCTAACATTCTATAAAGTCAAAATAATTTTGGACCTCCTTAAGGACAAACTCACAATTGAGTTTCCTCAAAAAGTATAAGTTAACCTCATGATTGTTATAAGGAGGGCTATTAAAACCTATTCACCATCTATCCCAATTTGTTTTTTGATTTCTTCATGGTTGCACCATTGGATAGAGATTCTCCTACTACTAGACTTGGGAGTTTCATTTGTTCTAGGAGCCGTAAAGACATTACAAATGTCATCTTTGATTTTATTTTTTATTTTTTATATCCTGGTATGATAATTCATCTGCATAGTATTGTTTTTTCTCATCTCATTTGTTTGACCTTAGATTAATTCATCCACTAACTGAGCCTATGAGGGTCAAGATTGACTCCAATGATTTTGTAAAAGTGTCACCCTTCTGGGATTTGTATCAATTATAGATTGTTTCAACCTCCCAATTGAATCGTATAATTCATTTTTGTTAGTTTCTATTTGGTTAATAAAATTATCTAGCGTTCCAGGTGGAGATTGGGCTACATTTTCTTCATTTGTTTCTTCATTAACTTATTCATGAGGAGATGGTCAAGGGTTTTGTTGAGGGGGATTATTCTTCCTAGAAATTAAAACAAAAATATATTTTAAAACTCTAATTAAACTTAAATTTTAATAAAAGAGGCTTTGAGAACAAAATTTGATTTAAAACCCAAATTAATCTCAAATTTTAATTAAAAATGAGGTATTGGCTGTAAATCAACTAACTTCTTCTACTTTTTCGACATCATTGATGTGGTGGAGATAGTTTTGATTCAGTCTAATCAACCCACGAATGAAAATTTCCTTCAAGAATGACGTGTGCCCTTCTGCAACTCCAAACCCTTCTTGGCTGGCTGCTAGAAATGAAAAAAAGGCATTTTGGGATTGCTATTTTTTAATGTTTTCTTTTACATAGGGAGTATACCCTATAGGGAACACACCCTATGACTTGTTACTGTTGAGACTAAGGCTCGGACATTATAAGCCATAGGGTGTGCATGTTATAGGGAGTACGCCCTATAGTGTGTGCACCCTATCATTTTGGGGGAACCAAAAAACAATTGGCATCCTTTTGGTTCACCATCATTGTGCACTTAGCCACATGTGAAATGGGAAACTGCATTGTGCCCCCAAAATGGCTCTTAGGTGTATATGATGAGATATACAAGCATGATAAAGAATTTATAATCTTCCAATGTGAAAAGATAGCTCCACTAACATGATACATTATTTACTGGGTGGAAAGGAAAGTTACTTAGCAATGCTGGTAAGCTACAATTGGTTGCTTCCACCCTCCAGGGGATCCCGGTTTATTTTCTATCCATTTTCAAAATCAGAAGCAATATGGCCGAAAAAATAGAAAAAATTTAGAGAACATTTTTGTGGGCAGGGACGGAGGAAAAAAAGAGGATTTCACTTGTCAATTGGGACACCGTCTGTCTCCCAAAAAGGCTGGGTGGTCTCGGCCTAAGGAAAGTCGGTATGATGAACAAGGCCCTTCTTACTAAGGAGGCCTGGAAGCTCATTGAAGGGAAAGCGGAGTGGTGCATAATTATGGAGGCCAAGTATTTGCAAGGCCATCCCTTCAGAACATGGTTTCATAACAGCGACCTCCCTAGTGGTTCAAAACTCTGGACTAATATATGTAAGTGTAAGGCCCTCCTCACCAAAGGAGCT
>MU217376.1:722526-741929 GCA_018584345.1 Thuja plicata | reverse complement strand
AATGTATATGACACAAACCTACTATCATTCTGTTAAATAATTTACCTATCATAATTGGGTATGATTAGTGGGTCGTTTCTTAAATTTATTTTCTTAATGAATATATATGGTGCAAACCTAATATTAAGGCACTCTGTCAAACATATTCTTAGTAAAGAATCATGTTGTAGATTGCTTGATCAAATAAATCTTTGATGTTAATCACATATGGAATGTCATGAATTGGGAGTCGTTAACTACTATAAAATCTTCACAATGTTTTTAGCTTCTTCCTTATTGAATTAGTTTTCAGCCAATCAACCAATCCTAAGTCACTATTTTTTGTTGTTAGAATATTTCTAATGTAATATATAATTCATCTATCATTTAATTTATTTTGAAATTAATTTTTTAATTTACAATATAATATTTTTATGAGATACTATATTTAATATTTTATTACTATAAACATGTTATTATATTAATTTTAATTACAAATTATATTATATTTTTTTTTTGAGTTTATAGTGTCAATTTCTATAAAAGATTACAATTTAAAAAATAACCTACTATATATATAATTGAACATAATATATAGCAGGGTGCGCTTGACAAGACAGATGAGGTTATGTGGTGCATTAATTATGGGAAAGGCAATCATTCCAAGATACGTGAAAACTCTACAATTACTCCAGCTAACCTTGCGACCGGTACTTGTCATTTCATTAAAAAGCTAGATTTTATTCCCAACTGGTTTTTCGTCCTATGTATTTTCGTCCTCTAGTTTTGTGTTGGTAGCTTCCGCAAGACTCTGGTTCGGAGAGTATTAGGTGGTGGTGTGAAGGGTGGTATTTCGGTGGAGATACAGATTGAGGCTAATCCTGAGTATAGCTCTGATATGGGCGGTGATATGGTGAGGGTGGAACCCCCTAGGATTGAGGCAAGGTTTCTCAAAAACCAGTGCATGGTAACCTATCTGAAGGAAGGTGCGTTTTACCCCTACATGGAAGCTATGGGAGGATGTGATGAAATTATCTCCATGCAAATGGTTAAAAATTAGACTGAGCGCAAAGTTACTATAAATGGCATTACCTTCGAGGTAAACGAAGAAGTTATAGCCCAGGCTACGGGGCTTTCCACAGAGGGGAAAAAGTGGAAAAAGATTACGAAGAGCCGCGACGACATTGGCAAGGCAAGATTCTTCAAGAAAATGGAGGTTCCGGTTCCAATCCATGGAGGATTTAAAAGGGAGGAGTTGCCTAGCCCATAGAATGATGTTTGTCTCATTCTCATGAGTACATTACCCTGGAAGGCCGCTTCAGCACCTGCTACAACTACCACTTTCCCCTGCTTAATCACTTTAGGTACAATGATACTATATCCTTCTCTTTTTACCTTCTTCACTCTCTTGAAACCTCAGTTTTGGATGTGAGAGAAAAGTTAAAATCCAAGAAAAATTATTGCATCCTCCACCAAGGGTTTTTCCTCCGCCTTTATAATTTCCACCTTGCCCTGTGTCCCCCCAGAATTGTGTCTCTATAGGGTATTACCATGCTGAAGGGCACTATGGAGGTGACAGGTGCTTCTAACTCCTTGTCTTCCTCCAAAACCCCAGAAAATACGAAAAAGGTTAATGCGGGGTCCACGGGTGGTACCCAAATCACCATTGAGTCTGAGGAGGAAGAGGAAGATACTGAGAAAAGAAGGAAGTCCCACAGAATTGCTAAAACCCGATTCAAGCAGAAAGCGATTAGGAAATGGTACATTGAAGATGAGGAGGAAACAGAAGAGTCGGAGAAGGAGGTTAAAAAAATCAGCACCAGTGGAAACACTAAAAAGTGGAAGAAAAGAAAGATCAAGGAGAAAGAAAAAGGAAAAGACCCTCAAGATCTAGATGGGGATAAGAAGAGCCTCAACTCTCCCCAAATTTTGTTCAGCTTCACTATGCCCACCATGGACCTATCCAAGAAGAAGTTGTCCAAAGATAAGACTGTGGACTCACAGAGCACATCCCCATTGTCTGCGAACCCCCAGGTGATGGCGGAGGAACCCAAGAGGGAGGAGGAAACCAAATTTGAGACCCCAGAGGTTAAGGATAGGGTGACCGAGAGTATTCAGGCCATGGTGACTAAAATTGCCCATATCCAGAAGGATGTTAAAACTCTTCAAGCTTCCTCCCTGGACCCAATTTCTAAAAAGGATCTGAAGGTGGTCAAGGAGGAAATTAAAAACCTGGGTGAAAGCTTCAACAAGCTTGTTGGGTTCACGGTGAAGGTTATGCACTTGGCGGCTACCACTCTCCAGCTTCTGCAAATGGTGAAGGGGTCTACCCACGAGGAAGAACACAAGAATGAGAAGTTATTCCAATTCCTTGCAGAGGATTGGCTCAAGTTGTTGCTGGACAATGGGGGTGAAAACCTCAATTAACTTTCTCCTTTTTCCATGCTTTGCCTTGATATTGATTTCTTTTGGCTGGCCATTAAGGGCCTTGTTGTGATTCTGATGAACTCTTGCGTTGGGTTTAGACTTAATTCCCTTACTACTAAAAGTAATTCCTGCTTCTATGTTAATTACTTTGAAACTTACTTTCACAGACTGGTTACCAGCTTCAAGGTGAAGCTGGGGTCTGTTAGGGATTACTCTTGCTACTGGTTTAGTTTTATTTCCTGCTTTACTGTTATTTGTAATTCCTGCTTTAATGTTAATTACTTGGATACTTACTTTCACAGATTGGTTACCAGCTCCAAGGTGATGCTGGAGTCTGTTAGGGAGTGCAGGCTGGTTACCAGCTCCATGGTGGAGTTGGGGCCTGTTTGTTTTATTTTCTGGTTTTTGATGTTGAAAAAGAGTATTGGGTGAGGGTGTTTTGACCCCCGTGTTGTACTGGTTGTCTGCTGGTAGTCTGCACTTCTCGTGCTGGCTATGTTTGTTCGGGTCAGCCCCCTTGTCTTGGTTGCTTTTTTATTCAAAAACATAATATATATTTATTTCTATTCATATTTTTAAAATTATGTATTTTAAATTTTATTGTATATTAATTATACATTATGTAAAAAAATCATGTGAGTTCATTTTCATTTATAATTATTATTTTTTATTAAATAAAATATTACAGTAAAATTATTCATATGTAATTTGCACAAATCAATTGAATATAGGTTAAATATCAATTTCTAATTAAAATTAATAATTATAATATATATAATTAATTTCATAGTTACATTTTTTTTTAATATTTCAACCTAAATTAAAATGACATGTAAAATTAGTCACTATAATTAATTACAATTTTTTTGATAATGTGTATAGCACAATCTAAAAATTAAAATTCTTTATTATTATGATTATAATTATATAATTATATATTAAATAAAATTATATATCATAAAATATAATTAATTTACTAAAATTATAATTACAATTAATTACTAAACTAAAAGGAAAGTACAAGCCACTAGGTGGAACTTGTTAATTATCCCAATCCTTCTTGTTTGTTCTTGATTAAAATTGTGTGATTTTTCCAGTTCTTGACTTTATTTTGTAAACGGTGGTATATTGGTAAACCTATTGATTTTTCATACTTCTAGATCTATTTATAGATATTTCCACTCGAAATACTTTATTATATTCTTTAAGCTCACTCATTATATTTATCTTTCTTTTTCGCAAAAAAAAAATCAATTTTAATAATACACTAACAATTTTAATTTTGGTATAAGAATTTTGATATATCTTGATATAAATTTTCATATATTAATTTCAAGGCATTGATTGTTTTTTATTAGATAAAAAGGGAAATGACCTTGATTCCTTCTGGATTTGATTGTGTTGTAAAAAAAAAATTGCATCGACGTTTCGAATCACACTTTGTGATCCATCACATGATGAACAATAAGAGAGCACGAGGAATCCTGATGATGGATCATGAAGTGTGATTCAAAACGTCAATGCAAAAATAATTTACAACACAATCAAGTCCAGAAATTCTTATTAGTTATTAATTTTAATATTAATATTTATATAATAATTTTCATTTCATCTATACCAATTTAAAATTTGACACTATGTTTGTTATTTAAATTTTAATTTTTTTGATAAAGTAATGCAGCAAAATGAGGGTGTTATCCCTTTATAAACCAACCACAAGGGCAATCAACAACAAAACCATTTTAGCAATAGAATTACATTATCAGCATAGGAACAAAATCAACAGTTAAGCATGGGAAAAACTTTAACCATCTACTGATAAATGTTGGCAGGCACTCTCTCATCACTATCAAAAGCTAGAAAAAGAAATAGAAAACAACAACTAAACTATCACTGGTGTAGTGCATGAAAACTAGAATAGTAGCAATACCCATCATAATATTTATAAAAAAACTAACATAGTCCATCATAGTGTCTAGAAAAGTAGTTAAACAAGTTTTAAACAGAGACCACTTAGGGTCATAAACAATAGTAATAAACCTATAAGTCCAAAGTAAGCTAAGAAAAACTAAGAAAACCACCACAAGGACGTGAGGACCGAGACAAGAAAAAATGCAAAAAAACATAGAGAGGGACAAACCCCAATCTTTCATGAGGAACTGGAAGAGCTCCTTACATTCTTCAACACTCTTAGTTTCCTTAGAATTGTTAGCTTGCAACAAGTACAAAGTGGCAGCCAAGTTTTGCATCACCTTCAATGTGAAACAATACACATTATAAAGCTTTTCATCCACCTCCACAAGCTTCCCATACACCAATGTAATATTTTCCTCCACACCAGGAAGTCTTTTCTTCGGTAAATCAGTCTCCTTTTAAGCTGATTCCTTATTGATTTTGTCGCCGACAGGGTCTTTCCTTTATCGATTGTCATAGGAACCGTCTTCTCCACATCCTGAGCATGGGTGGATTCCCTAGGTTCTGACTCAATACTTTTTGAGACGTGGGTTGAGATGCTATCAAAGACAGAGGGAGACACCTCATCCTCACCATTATCCTTAGACCCCACATTGTTCGAGTCTGAGGCCTCTTTCATGGCTTCTTTTTTAGGTTTACCCTTAAGGCGGGTGGACCTATGGGGGGTCCTGGTCTCTTTAGTGATCTCAACACTAGAGTCAATTTATATTTTAAGTTTTTATTAGTCTTAGTCGTAGTTGTAGGAAGGAGCATACCCCTTATTGCATTTTTCTTACTTAACCTTGACAAAGACAAGGGAGGAGTCTTGATAGTTTTTATGGCCAGGGTTTTTAATACATTATTTATGGCTAGCGCTAGGGGTATCCATAAGACTGGCCAAAGTGGGGGTAGAATATTCAGGCACCTTTTCAACAATTATTTGGCAGGGAGGGCAAAGGGCTAAGTGAAAATCATACAGATGAAGCATAAGGCCTTGATGGAGGATAATAAATTTTTTCCCATGGCTCTTGGCCTTAGAAATATCCTTGACATTACTCTCAATAGAATGTGAGAGATAGAACAAGATAAAAATAGCAATGTGATTTCTGAAGAAATTTAAGAAAGGAACGTAGTAATAGTAGTACACACCAAAAATTCCCTCTAGCATGAAATGCCTCATAACCACAAGGCAGACATGGTCCCAAGGTTCCAACAGTTGTTCATGATCAAATCCCCCTCTGAGCTTGACAGGCTTCCCACTAGGATGAAAGAATTGGTTAAGGCTAGCAGTATCAAATATCTTGCTTGTTTTTATCCACTTTCTCCTTTAGTGGAGAGACCCTGTCCTGCGCGATCACATCTTCGTTGACCTCAAAAGAGATTTAGCCCATGGTAACCCTTCTGGCAGCCCAAGAACCAACCAATTTCTTGGAGAGACTCTCTTCATGACCATTCATGAGCTCCCTAAATAGAAATATGCCTCCCTCCTTACATATATGCTAGACCATCTCGTCAATCTTTGAATCATCACATTTATCAAGCTCCACACACACTCGATATCTACCCATGGTGTTGCAGAGTAAATTGAACAGGTTACAGAGTATAAGGCTCGCCAAAATCACAGAGCTTTTTTTTTGAAATAAACCCCAAGAAAATGCTTTTGAGAATGACCATTAAAAGGTCTAGAGTAAATTAACATAATGAACGTATTTAGACCCTTAATAGAAATTTCTTTAACTTGGTTATAGGCGATTCTACAATTTAATATAAGGCTTCATCTTAGTGGAGAATAAGGCAAGTATAGATCCTAGCATACAAGAAATGTAATGCAATCCAAGATAAAGATTTAGGTCAATTAGAAAAAATAAATAACAAAATAGAAGCTTCCTCTTAATGGAGAATATAAAGGAAGTATAGATTCTAGCATACAAGAAATGTAACACAAGCCAAGATAAAGATTTAGGTCAATTGTTAAAAAAAATAAAAAAATAAAACCTTAGGATGAAAAAAATGTATAAATGAGCTACACTATATACAAGTACATAATCGTTTGAAAGGTGAGATTTAGAGGGTCTCACCTCCTCTAACTATTTATATGTTGTATAATTATCCAAGTTAGATCTTTGTAAATACTTTTTTGCTACAATAATCAAATTTCTAAAATAAATGTCCTTGAGTTTTGTGCATTAGCTAGAAAGAATTATTATTGCAATCTATTCTTCACAAAAAAATATCCTATATAAAAGTGTTATCTTTTTCATGTTTATTATTTACCTAAAATTTTGCACATACTCTTCTACAATAACTGATGGTGATGTTATGAACTCCTTTAAGGAAAAACCTTTCTATGGTAGGGTGTGAAACTATTTTGACTTCAATGTACTTTGTTAGTGAAGAGTATTTGTACTTTTTTTTCATTACGATTAATAACAAAATAAAAGTATATTGAAAACAATGTTGAATGCAACTTAATATTCAAGATTTGAGATTTCTCATTGATGCTTCTTTAATGATCTAAAATCATATGTAATGTTATTTTCAAATCTTCTCCTTAATGTTATTGAATCCTTAAATAATTCATAAGGAAATAAATGAAAATATGTAATCCTAAGAGTTTATTTTGAATTTTTTGTGCTCATGTCAATTGGTAATGGTCACTTTTAGGATGCAATTGCTTCGAGGAATGATAAAATGGAAATAATAAATGCTAATAAAACCAAACCAATAATATTAGTTCATGGGATTAAATCGCAATAATAGAGTACCAGAAAGATTAAAAATAAATTAAATTCGCAGAGGATATGTTGGTTAAAGGATAAGGTTAAGACATTGTTCTCCTCGACAATTAACAACATTCATGACTTAAGAATACATCATTTCTAAGACACATTGAGTTAGAAGCTAATATCATTTTTTAAATGTCCCACATTGCTTCTTTTGTAGCATCACAGTAAAAATCATAATTGTGAATAATATTAAACTAACAATAATTGATGGTAAGTAATTTCAACATTAAGCTCTTAAAAATTTCTACTATTTATTTGTAAAGTTGCTTCCAATCAAGATCATAGAATGTAGAAATCTAACAAATTCAATAATAACTCTATAAAAGATATAAATAGGTACCAATCATTCCAACACTAAGAAAATGATACCACACTTAATCCCATAGATATGGGGCCTTTGCCTTTACACAAAGCATTACAGTAATATAAGCAAACCCTGAAATTAAAAGTCATCAATTGAATATTTAGTCACAACTAAACCCAACAGCAATACTAATTAAATGATATAAAAATGAAAAACATACCATCATCACTACTAATTAAATTGTAGGACATTTTCTAATAAATAACGCTCAGGAGGTTCCACCTTGACCGGTATGAACGAAGGATCCGCCACCAGTTTGTCCAAAACCTCGATGTTCTTGCACATGCAATACGAAAACATCTCCGTCAATCCGCCCGTCTTATCATCCAAGAAGTCCATGTGCCCTCAATAGTTGTACTCTCTATTTATAACGTGGGTTGACGATAGTTTTCCACACTTTTTCTATGCTTCACACTATACACTTACGAGATGGGAACTACTTTTTCGTTTCTTTCTTTGTTTCACACTACGCATTTAGGAGGTGGGATTAGCTTTTCAATTGTTTTCAAAAGTATTGACAAAGGGGCGCCCTTTAAAACTTCTGAGCATGGTAAGGTTTATTTACAGACCATAAATAAAACAGCTATATGAATGTGCATTCACTAGCTAAAGTTTTGTTATCTAATATAGCATTAACTAGCTCCGGGGGTGGGTACGTAAAACATGTATTGTTGATTGCGACTCAATTACAACTCTCCAGCTAAGTGAGATCAACCCATTAAATACGAGAAAAACAAGTGTTGTCCAATAGCGATAAAATGGGGACGTGAACTCGTAGATTCCATTTTTATTGGAAGAAAATTATCTAGCATAGCTCAATTTCTGTTGAGGCATATGACTTTCCTGCACCTCATTCCACGATAGATGGGCGATCTTCTATCAAGCATTCCTTGTGCAATACATGGATCTTGTTCTTTCTTGCAGCCATGAGTTTTCTTCACATAGTTTTCTTTGGTTCGTATTATGTAGAGGTGAGACCAATTTTAGCTCCTACTTTGAGGACATAAAATCATCATAAATTATATTATATTAATAGATCTATCTCAGTTTCATTGTGTGGTCTTCTCTATAATTTTTGTGTGATTTGAATGATGATAGGTATAAATTAGAAGTTAGTTCTAAATTTTGATTTATTTTTTGATTCATGGTAGGATATTTTTGTTTGAAGTATATATTTCATATTCTTTTGTTATATATATATATATATGAACAGTGAGTAAGAGGTATAGGGATAAAGAGAGATGGAAGAAGAAATATGGAAAGGTAGAAATAGAGAGGCAAATAGATATCTAGATATAGAGATCTAGTAAGAGGGAGAGTGGAATAGATGGAGAGAGGTGGATGGATCTGGAAGGAGGTATATCTAGAGATAGAGGAGGAGGGGGGAACAAATAGATAGAGATGAAGATAAAGTGAGAGACGAGGATGGAGACAAATAGATAAAGAGGGAGAGAGATGAGAGAGAGGAGGGGGGAGTGATGTGGGGGAGGAGATAGCAAGAGGGAGAGAGAGATACATATAGGAAGAGAATGGATGAGAGTGGTAAAAAGAGTATACATGGGAGGATAGGGAGGGAGAGAAGGAGGGAGAGATAGAGAGATGGACGATATAGAGAGAGGGAGAAAGAGAAAAGCAAAGAATTAGATTGAAATTTTGAGTGACTTATTAATGTTGTCTACATACTTGTTGGACTTATTTATTCAATTGCACAAGCTCAGGAGTCACTTGTAAGGAAAACATTTGTTATATTTAAAGAGAAGAAGCCATGATTAATAATGCTACGCAACTTGGGATTATTACTTCTCTTAAAGATTTATCTATCAAAGTGATTCTCATGCCATGTCTACCAAGGAAACCTTTTATTAAAAATTTTATGATTACCTTGGAACTACTTAAGGAATTTGGTTTTTATACCTACTAACCATTGTACTTAAAGTCTTTATATACTTTCCATCAATCTATTTTATGCACACTATATTATCTTATAACTAATAAGTCAAATTGTTCATGGGTTTTGTCTATATATCTTCATATTGACTGTATGTATGCCCAAGCATTTTAGCTACAACATCTAAGAAAAAACAAGTTTGGAAGTTGCTTTTGTAGGTAGGGATGAGAGTCGTGAAGGTTTAGGGTTTACACCTACCAATTTCATCTACCAGGAGTTTCTAAGAACTTTTCAACAATTCCATTTTGTGCATGACGTGCTATTTTCTTAGGGAATTTTGTCAAACTATATGCATGCCATGTCTAAGCATTATTACCTTCCTAATATGCTTGATGATGATTTTCATTTCATTTTTGAGTTGATGTATTCCATTGGAGCTGTGGATGATTAGTGTGGCGTCGTAATGATTTTTAGTTATATATTTCGTTTAGAGATCACATTCTTTTCTTTAGTGATGGTTTGTATCACTATTAATTAGAAAATTAGTAAATCCCAATTGCAAAGATATTTCCATGATCAACTAGCCTTTTTAATAGACATCTTATCCCATTCACAGTATTATAATCACAACTTCCTTAATTGATGAAACGAATATGTACCTACTATTTAACACAAGACCTAAACAATCTTTAGGAGGCAACAATTACAATTACAATAATCAATCCACCCACTTCACAATTATAATTGTAGGAAGGTTGGTAAATTTAGTTTTCTTATACTAGTTATTGACTTATGATCAAAAGTTTCTTAAACTTATTTTCTTAATAAATGCATATGGCACAAACCTACCATAAGGCATTCTATCAAACAATTCACCTACTTGATTTGTATTACAAAAAAGATTGATAAGTGGGTTACACTTGTCTACTAGGTTTCACTATATCATGTACTATCTTAAAAATTGAATACGAGATCAATTTATTGTTCTAAATTTTGATTTCATGTATTTTTCCACATATTCCTTGTAAAGAATCTTCTTGTGACTTGCTTGGTCGATTGAAGCTTTGATGTTTTTATTGAATCGGTAGAGGAAATGCCATGATCCTAAAAAGTACAATTAGCACAAACGAACCAAGACTTATTCCATTACAACTTGAAGACTAGGCACCCTGCAGCAACAAAAAAATCTGAAAACCCTAAGTAAAGAAAAATTAACATCATATTCACATACGCCGAGACTATGGTTGTCTATTTGGGCTTAAAGATGGCTAGAGATAATGGTATAACTAATGTTTGGTTAGAAATTAATTCTTTGAATATTGTAAATGATCTTAAAGATGCCTACCCCCTAGTTGGACCATTAAAACTATTATAATGGATAACCTAAGGTTATTGGAGGGGTTTGAAGATTTTATAAAATTTCAAGTTTATCACGAGGAGAATCGTGTGGCGGATCACCTTGCCAACTTGGGTGTTAGCACACATCAATGCTTAGATTGGGATATGAATGATCATATCCCAATAAGCTTTAGCCAACATCTCCATAATGATGATCAAGGATGGTGAGTTATTGCAATCCTCAAAAATAATGAATCCATACGTGCAAGTGAACGGAGGTAGGCTGACCTCTTTATTCCAACTACAAATGCATTTTTGAATGGTGTTTTGCTTACATTTTCTCTCTGCAAGCCAGTGGTTTAATGCCATATCTATGAGAGGAGACAAAAATCACACTGAGCCAATTGTCTATGACAAATGGAAGAATATTAAGCCTGTCTAGATTGCTATTTTTATGTGGGGGACCTAGCTGGGTATATGGAGTGACTTCATGGAGTTAATGGGTATGTGCAAGATCATGAGGGGCCAAAAAGTGGTGATGTGAAAAAAATCCACTTTTCACTCGTCCAAAAGCGCATGAAAATGTTTGTTGACTTTTTAGTAGGCTTGGGTGTCAGTACACCTGGGAAAACCTGACACCAAAGCACAAGCCTAATCGTGTACCCAAAAATATCTGGTACCCGAAAATATCGGGTACCCAAAATCTGTAGCATAAATCAAAACCCGCGAGTCATTTTCCTCATTTCTCTCATCATTTTGGGATTGGAAAATGGCTCTAGATATCCTATACACGATATGTTTGAGTACCTAATTTATCTAACAACAAATTCAACTCCACAGTATATACGGTAAGTAATTTCTTGGTATATTTTGATTAATTTATTTTATTTTATTTTGATGTTAAATGTAGTTGTTTTGGTTGAAATAGGGTTTTGTATTGATTTTTTTAATAATATATGAAATCAATTTGAAGTTTATATTTATTTTTTATATATCAGGCATGGCTGACAACAATGAAGAAAATAACCCTCCCCCACCAAATAACGATCCCCAAAACAATCCAAAACCGCTTCAAAACCCTATATCTTTAGAGGATTTGATACAAGATAATTTGAAAACTATACGGGGCTTCCAAAACACATATCAGAATATACCTACATTAAGTCCCATGCTTGCCACCTAAATACTATTATTGAAAATAGTGACACACTTACGCAGCAACATAATGCTGCTCTTCATTGGCGTGATGATATGCATGCCCAATTTGATGATGGGCTTGACATGATCAGGTTGTGGCCCTTAATATAACTTAAGAATATATAGCCTCCCTTTTTGTGAATCCTAAAACCGAATTAAAACTTGACCCCAAAAAACCTAAATTATCAATTAAATGGTGCACAAACGATGCAATGCGTACATAATTTTGGGATCGCTGGTGGATGGTTTTTGATAAACCACCCCATAGCAATTTGGAGCTCCCTTTCTATTTCATAAAAAAATTGTATGCTGAGTTTATGCTTGGTCACAATGTTAATTATTGGAGCATGAGGCCCAACATGGGCGTAGGTGGAGGAGCTCCTCAGACTAGGCCATTTACTTACCGCAAAAAGGCCACTACCTTTGTCCCCCCCACTGATGTCTCACCCCCTCCTCTAGTCCAGCATCCCAATATCATTACAGAGGCTGCCTCACATAGTATTAGGGCCATTCACATGCTGAGTGATTAGTTGATCATGCAGACCAGGTCATTATTGCCTCCTAGTGTGGATGATGTTGGCGCATCGACATCTAGTAGCAATTCACATGTATGTGTGCCCCATACTTGCATTATGTGTAAGAATTTGTGCCTCGGACCGCTTACTGATGCTGATACATATCAGTATGTTATTGATGAGGAGGATATAGGAGACGCAGCTACAGAGGCTGCAACACCTCATGGAGTATCTGCATCTCATGAGATTGCTGAGGAGGGGTACACAAAGCCATGGAATCCTGTTGATATGGTAAGAGTAAACATTATAAATAAATTTTTCACATGCCTTATTTAATTTAAAAATAATTTATTTATTTAGATTAGTTATAATGATTGCATGCACTTATGTATATATATATTTGGTCCATTTATGTTCAGTCAATGACGGAGGAGGAGTTGAGACAGGTGGATGACTGCACACTTTTGGTCATTTCATTTGGCCTTGACACCTATACGGTATATTATAAATTATGTACCCATTAGTTTTTTTATATCATTTAGTGTACATGCTTAAATCTCTATCAATTAGAGCAATAAACTTCATACATTTACTAATATATTGTCATCTTATTGTACTCTTGTAGGTATCAGCTAATGTTAGTGGGTGGCACGAGGGGGTTCCTTCTTCATGTGTCAACAAAGGAAAGGTAATTAATTATTTAAGATTAATTATGCATGCATATGTATGCCACTTGTGTGTAGTAATAAATATTTTACATGCACTTTATTGTATAGGGTGTGGCTCTTGATGATGTCCCAACACAGGTTCGGGAGCCTAGGCTGACAGGCATCTCGATTCAGAGTGATAGCCCGATTGTATGTAGACTTACATATTGTTATTTGTATTTTGTAACCAGGATTGTTATGATGAAGTACATTTATATATAATTGACTATCTTTTTTACCCTTATAGGTTACTCCTAGTGTGAGGGAGGCCCCACGATAATCTTTCATATCTTTGTTGACCCAACCCACTATTCTAGAGGAGGGATCAGCGGACGTAAGTTTTAATTTTAGTTCAATCAATTTGTAATTTTATTTATCATCCTATTTTGTATATTTATTACTCTATGTTGCACCACTTTGCTAATCTCATTATTGCAAATATATATTTATAGGTTGGAGTTGGTATTGATGGCATTGTCCCTTTGCTACCAAAGGCTTATGTTAGGACACCTGATCGTGGTAGGCGACCGAGAGGCCAGGTATAGATGTTTGTATTCAGTTATAATTTTAATTAAATTAGTGTTTGAATTATGAATTTTATATATATATATATATATATATAAAAACTAAGCAATCTAACTTGGGTTTGAACTTATTTTTTATGCAAGATCAATCAGAGCCAAATAGTTCTTCAAAGAGGCTACATTTTTATGATCCCCTACGACATAGGATGTAGTTTTAGTTGTGGTCATTTAGAGATGCCACTTGGCACATTTTGAGATGGCATATATGCCACATTGTACACCTTGAAACATTGATTTTGTAGACATTTTGAAATGGCATGTGTCATATTTGTATATGGAGATACTTTTGATACTTTCTATATATAGAACATTTTCATTTTTATGTTATATTTATGTCATCTTCTGTATACACATTTAGTATTCATGTTTATGGAATTGAATGGTGAAGTTATATCTTGACTATGCTTATTATTATGATTTAAATTATATCTTGTTGAAGTTATATGTCAATTTGTTTGAATTTGTTATAATAGATGTAATAAATTACCCAGATGTAATAAATTAATAGATGTAATGAATTTGTTGTCCTCAGTCATATACCTTGGGGTCACTTGGGTCAAGCGTGGTCTTCACCATCCCAGTGACTCCGTGGGCAGAACAAGGTTGTCACTGGCATTTACCCAGACAACCGGAGCCGATGGAGCAGACGGTATGATGCCAGGATAGACGGTTTGAAAGATACACTAAGGAGCTACTTTTAACTGACCCTTACTGCAAGTTTTTGCATCGAGTGATATTTTCTTGCCAAATGCAAACAAAGTTGAATCGCCCAAAGTCAAGAGAGGTTATTGTAGACCTCGACAATACCATCCCGTAGCCCTTGAAAATTTTTTGATACCTCTCACGAGGTCCAAGATACGAGCCTTGGAAGATCACTGCCCAATCATGCTTAGTGCACCTTGGGGTCACTTAGGTCAAACGTGGTCGCGAGCGTTCCAGTGACTCCATGGATGGAATGGGGTTGTCACTAGTGTTTACCCGGCCAACCGAAGCTGATGGAGTAGACGGTTTGATGCCAAGAAAGATGGTTTGAAAGATACACTACGAAGCTACTTTCAACTGACCCTCATAGCAAGTTTTGGCATCGACTGAGATTGCCTTGCCAAATGCAAATGAATTTGAATTGCCCAAAAATAAGAGAGGTTATTGTAGACCTCTATAACATGATCCCATAGCATCTAAAAATTTATCGATACCTCTCACGAGGTCTGAGATTTGAACCTTGGAAGATCGCTTCCCAATCGCGCTTAGTGCACCTTGGGGTCACTTGGGTCGAACATCATCGCGAGTGTTCTAGTGACTCCGTGGATGGAAAGGGGTTGTCACTAGTGTTTACCCAGCCAACCGGAGTCGATGGAGTAGATGGTTTAATACCAGGACAGACGGTTTGAAAGATACACTATGGAGTGTTGGTTTACAATTTGTCTACTTTAAATTTGATTTATATAATGACTCTTGAAAATACCCAATACTGGCTGTCGTAGAACAAAAAGTAACCACAAACCGGGTCAATGGTAGGTATCTATCAATGATCCCTGAATTTAAAGGTACAGTATCCCTTATGTGAAAGATATGTAATGAATTTAGTCTTTCAGTTTTTAGGGGTATGCTCTTAATTGGAGAGCAGAAGAGGTTAAACCAAGTTGCTCAAAACTTCAAACAACTTAGGCAATGAATGGGGACTTACTCAATGAAATGCAATCTGAAATGCAAACTATTATACAGTGCGGAATGAATGCAAACTACCATCTACCAGCAGAGATGAAGAAAGAAGGTGTAACAAAGAAATTCCTGGATTACTAAGATTGTGAAACTTTGACAATACCTAGATTATCTTGATCTTATTCTTAATTAACCCTCTCCCAATCTCTTATGCAAGAACTAATCTATTGAACTAAGATGTGCAATGAAAAGAAATTTGAGTGCTTATGCTAAAGACAGTAAACATACAATACACTGAATGAAAATAACAAAACCTGGTTCATTACTTTTCATTCAATTTCGAGTATTAGCATCCTCATTCAAAACATCACATAGCTAACTAAGATGAGCAATAAAAATCACTTCAAACTCAGAGTCGCACACAATCGTCCCAGCTACAGGGGTTCGCCCAAAGTAATTTTTGCCAATCCTATTTACTTTACAGAAATTTACTTATATAGGTCTTCTCAAAAATGACCCATTACAATAATGATTGCCTCTTAACAATATTCCGAGAGGAACATTCTAATAATAAACCTGGTTGGTTACAAAAATTGACAAAGCTGACAAAATGCCCAAAATGGCTACAATATATAAAAATTGGGAAGACGACATAGGTCAACAGATTCTATGCCTTCTTCTATGTAACAACTTTTCCTCTGTAAGCCTTCATTGAATTCATTACCTTGCCCAATTCTTGAGCATTTAGAATGATTATATTGTCAGCTCAGATCATCCAAAAATCATGCATCTCTGTTAGTTTGTCCAACCTGGCAATCCGGGATTGGAGCTTCTCTGATTCCTTTTTTATCACTGTATCTATCGCGGAGAGCTCACTGATTCTTGACACTTGGAAGCTAGCTGGATCCACAATCTCATCTATGAAAGAAATAAATTTATCTTTCATTCACTCTGTATTCACCAACTTGTCACTTCTGAAAACTTGAGATTCTATGTGCAAAACTTTCAAACACTCAAAAAGTTTGTCCATCTCCTTTTGCACTAACTCAAACATAGTCTTGAGTTCATTTGCTGATCTGCTTGAGCTCTCAATCATGAACTCTAGAGACTGCCTCTAATAAAACAATGGCTCTTTCCCGGTCTTGAGGATACCATTAGAGATTGCAACACTAGTCTTCATATCAATCACATCCTGCAAGGTGGCTAGTTTCTCTGTCAATCCAGTGGATGCATTGTAAATGGTCTCCTGGTGCTTTGATGTTGTATCCTTCAACTTGTCTACATCAAGTAGAAGGTTCCCCAAATCCTTGATGACAATGGGGCCTTTAACCTTCATCACCTCTATCCATTCTCTTCCAATTTTCCCAAACTATCTTTCTTGCTGCAGCTTCAGTAGCAAGTTCTTATTTTCTTTCGCATTGGGGTCAAATTGGGAAGATGACGTACTACCAAGAGAAATTTTATATACTCAACTAGCTCCTTATTTGTATACTTGAGGAATTCCTTATCTTCTCGGAGTTCTTCTAACCTGTCCTTAATCTGCTCATTGGTGGTTTTCTAGATGTTCACCATTGAGTCATGCACTGGCATTCCTAGGTCCACAGTTTTTATTTGGAAATCTTGAGCTGAAAGTTCGTGAAACTTTCCTTCTTTCTATGGCTCTGCAATTTCCATTAACATATGCCCGATTTTTGAATCATGGCAAAGGGACGCCACAGACTTTTGCTTCTTCGCCTTCTTTGCTGGTGGTTGAGATGAGGTTGCCTTAAGGATCAGGTCCTTTGAAGAGATGGCTTCCTCATGTCATTTCTTCTTCTTCTCAATGGTTTCTTCCAACCATGAGTCTGTGGATAACACCTTTATTGCAGATTGAAGAGCTGTAGGATCAAAGAGCTTCCGAGCCACTAGAGGATTCTGCTTGTCTTGAAGTGGAAAAGGGAAGGAGGAAACCTTAGTCACGGAAAGGGCCAAAGTGTTTACCGACTGAGAGGAGTGTTGACCATCCATGGGGTTTATGTCATCCAAGGTGATAACTAGAATTGGTAAGCGAGGCTTGGTCACGGGAACCTCTTGTTCTTTCTTCTTTTCCTTTTCCTTTTCTTCTATCTTCTCCTCTTCATTTCTGATGTTCAGGAGCGAACCATCTCCATAGGTTGGAGTGATAGGGACATTCTTTTCTGGAGGCTGGTCACCTCCTTGCCCGACAGAATGTGCTACACTTGCTAAAACTGATGGCGCCACCGAAGAAGTAACTGCTGAAGATGATTTCTCAGCTCTTGAAGTCGTTCCTCCAGATGAACCTACACCAGAAGTTCTTTTCTATTGTGCTTTGGTCCATTCCACCCACTTGTCGGTTCTCTTGATAATGCCTCTCATGAGAAGCTCCAATGAATCAACCACTGGACTAGTTGGTGGAGAGGAAGAAATGGGCAACACCTTGATTTGGTCGTAGGATGAAGGATGCATGAAGAGGCCCTCATTTGCAAGATCAGATACATCAACAACATTATTATACATTTTAATTTCATCCAAAGTTAATCGGGACCAAAATTTCTCACGTGTCTCATACTCATTAAAACATTCATCCTAGAAATCCTCAATATTTGAGACATGTCTGTAGGCATGTCTGAGCTTCAAGTGATCTCTAATAAAACCCATAGGATCATATTGAGGCCTAAGAACCTCATAATCAAGTAGCTTGATCTTATCCTCAAAACTCTTTACCAAATTCTGAGCATCAAATCTGGATGCACAGGAATATGGACCAACAACCACAGGGAAGGAAATTCCAGGGATCTTCTTCAAAGTTGAACACAAAGTGTTCACTTCCAATATCTACTGGAAAAGCTCCACCAAGACCACCTTATCTTCAGGATACCGGGGCAATCTCTCAGGAAATCCGGAGAAGGCTCCTATCCAAAGATAAGAGAAACTTGGGAATTAGATGAAAGAGCATCCATACTGACTGATTTCTGAGATGGCCTCTGGCGAGAACCTTCTTTTTGGGAAACCTTGAAGTTCCCAACATATTCTCATTATGAATGCATCATTCACAATAGTATATTCCTCAAAGCTCCAATGCAATTGCAGATTCGGGTAGAACTCATATATTTTGGTGTTGTTGTCAAAATTATGGATTGCTGGTAAGCCGAGCCATAGGTGTTGAGTCGCCAGAGCATAGATCAAGTATGAAGACATGTAGAATTGTTTGAATCTCTGAAAGGAACTCATCCAAGATGCTAGCTTCTCACACAGGATTTCTTCCCAATCAATGAACATATTTTCTACGCAAACAACTTGAACAAGGAAGAAATTATGGTCAACGAGATCCAGGATCTTGGGTTTTTCGTCCAATTTGGTCAGCAGGGCCAGAATATCAACAATTTCCCTCTTTAGGGTTGCTCCGAAGACAGTCTTCGACATCTTACTTTTCTTTCATCAAGGGGTCTGGTGGTACCCTAAATTTTGATAATTTAGAAGTCCCAATCCATTATCAAGAAGCATGTTTCTCCATAAAAAAAAAGATCAAAGGAAGTAAGCTTTATGACACAAATAAATAGAACTAACTAATCGAAGCCTTCAGAAAATGTTGGAATTTAGACCTACTACAAAGATGATTTTGATAGAGGATACAGATGGTCAAATTTTTAAAATCTAAAGATGTCCTAGTTCAGGAAATCAAATTTCCTATCTCCAGTAGAAATATTAGCTTTTCACGAGGTGTTTTGGATTTTCGACCAAAGCCAAATCTGAAAGTTAGGTAGTTATTTTTTAGTTAGTTTATTGTTCTTTTCAAAATAATTTGTAATAAGAGTTGTGTCTTTTCACCCTAAAAAGGTGTGAAAGTGACACACACACACACACACACACACATATATAATGTAAAATGTAAAGAGAGGAGAATACAATATAATACAATTTCACATATTTGGATAGTTTTTAATCAACAAGTATAACATGGACCTGGATGTACTATTTTTTCAAAATCAATAAAGATAAGTCC
>MU217376.1:695403-716518 GCA_018584345.1 Thuja plicata | reverse complement strand
TTCTAAATGTGAAAGTAAAGAAAGGAAATGAAATTTAATTTGGTCAAGTAAAGTAAATATGTTAGTAAATGAAATTCATTAAGGGAACCTTAAGGAATGTAAATGTGGAGTAGTAATGTTGTAATGTAAAAAAAAAAAAAAAATTAGTTGCAATTTTATTCAAAAGGCCTGATTCCTTATGGGTTCCCTGGCGGGGACATTACAGCACCTACTGACTTTTCTAAGGGTAAACAAAAGTCAAAGTGTGCTAATAAAGCAATGAATGTTGTCCATGAGAATGGTGGCATCGTATACGGGAGATCCAAAGTATTACATGATTAGAATTATGTGTTTGATAGAGGAAAGTAGCAGTGTTCATTTTTTGGGGGGGAGGCCTGGGGCCACCGAATTTCACTTTGCATCAGATTAAGTGTGGATACTTGGTCTGCTTCTCCAGAGATAGCTAGAATCTCGCTATGCTCACAGGGAGCATATGTCCCCAGAAAGAGCCACTGGTGGTACCCTAAATTTTTATAATTTAGAAGGCCCAATCCATTATCAAGAAGCATGTTTCTCCATAAAAAAAAGATCAAAGGAAGTAAGCTTTATGACACAAATAAATAGAACTAACCAATCGAAGCCTTCAGAAAATGCTGAAATTTAGACCTGCTACAAAGATGATTTTGACAGAGAATAAAGATGGTCAAATTTTTAAAATCTAAAGATGACCCAGTTCAAGAAATCAAATTTCCTATCTCCAGAAGAAATATTATCTTTTCATGATGTGTTTTGGATTTTTGACCAAAGCCAAATTTGAAAGTTAGGTAGTTATTTTTTAGTTAGTTTATTGTTTTTTTCAAAATAATTTGTAATAAGAGTTGTGTCTTTTCACCCTAAAAAGGTGTGAAAGCCACTCAAACACACACACACACACACACACATATAACATAAAATGTAAAGAGAGGAGAATACAATATAATACAATTTCACATATTTGGATAGTTTTTAATCAACAAGTATAACATGGACCTGGATGTACTATTTTTTCAAAATCAATAAAGATAAGTCTTTTTTATTTCACATGTGTAATAGTTTCATTATCATTTTACAATCAATCCCTCAGATAAACCAATAGAACTTCTTCAAAGTGATAGTTTGATGTGCACGCTTCATGATTTGATTCATAGTCTATATTTTCAATTGGTTTTCTCATTTTGCATGGTTAAATTTTGTTGATTGAGGCCTTAGTCAATTGGTCTATCATCTGAGAAGTATTACCCTTTTGAAATATCTTTGAATTTGTTTTAGGTTGCATGTACATTCCATAACACCTTTGAAGTGATAAGTTTTCTTGTAAAACTATCTCTGAGGTTGAACATAAGATTGGAATGATCTCGACTCTATTGCCCGTGACAGAATAAGGCACTAGTCTAATTATTATTTGGATTATAGTTATTCAGTTCATTGTTATATTTTTGTGATATCTTATCTATCTATTCGTTTCAATTTACATACATATTTACCAAACATTCTTTCAATTACTCAAAGTATTTCAGTTTATAGTTTATGATATATTGTTTTTAGTTAGATTTCTTTCAATTTCCTTGCCATACTTGAGAGAGAAGGTTGAAGTGTTTCTTATATGCTATACAAATCCTTGTAACTTGAAGGATAAGTCAAGGTATAGGCCTACCAACCTTGGTTTTGTAGAGCCAAAATTGCAGAAGTTCCAACCTTGCCTTGGTTGTGACTTGTTAGTTGGCCAAATCACTTGGGTTTCCCAACATTGGATTGGCAAGTCCATAGGAAATCCAATCTATTGATTTGAGCACCAACAGGGTCTGGAACCATGTCCTCTGCATGTCTTCCCTCCTTAGAGTCTTATTTTCATTGAACATAGATGCAGATGAACCGAAGTCGATGTCATAATATACGTCTTTCGCTGGAATGCCAAAAGTGGATTGGATTAGGGTTTTATCAATCATCAGTAAAATAGACTGATCCAGAAATAGGATTTTCTTTGTCACCGGGTCATATTTCTCTATACATTCTCTGACGTGCTTAGGAGCTTGAACTGCCATTGGAAACCTTGTATCTTCTACTAGACCCCTATCCTTGAGCTTCTATGTAATAGGGTGAATTGGATGAGAATTCAATCTTTTGTGCAAATCTTAGAGATCAAAGAATCTTAGAGATGTGTCAGAAAATTCTTTCAATTCACTCTCAATACCAATTAATCTATCATAACCAGAAGCCTTAAATGCCATTTACCGTAAAACTAAGAACATGAGTGAAGACAAATGGCTTGCTATACAAATACGATGAGCAGAAAATGATGGCGAATGCTGAAGAAATAGCCACTAAGATCCGAATGTTGGTGCCACATGAATGACATTAAGGTGACCTAACGGACGCAATGATAGGATTAGCATTAAATTTTGGTAATAAATGGCTATTCAAACTTCCCATTTTGGAGAACATAACGGCCTCAAAATCCTCAAGCTTACACTTAACTTTTTATTCATTAGCCACTTGCTGAAACAAATCCTTAGTCTTGCGGAAAAAGAGCATACTTTCCTTCCAATGTTGAAATGAATGAACATTAGACCATTTTACCTTGTATAGAAAAAGAACATAAGAGAATACTTTTCTTGTAACCCTATTTTCTTTATTTCAGAAAAGTATGCCAATGGCTTCACCTTTTATTGTTTTTGCACTTAAACAACTTCTTTTTCTGTCAGGAGTACTTAACCTCTTATTTTCTCTTTTCACTTGTGTCGGGGTTGCACCTTTGAGACCAACTTTTTCAGGTGTTGTATGATCACTGCCACTACTCTGCAACTTGATATCTCTGAGAGTTGAAAAACTCTTTTTACGAACAAAATCTTTATCAATCACTTATCTAAAACACATGTTTACCTTTTGGAAAAACACATTGAGCATTATAGATTCAAGGGTGACTACTTCTCATTCGGAAGATGCTATGACACCCCTTTCCTGACATACCTAAATCACCTAAACATCGGATGAAGTAGAAAGATTGAAAACCTGCTAGGCTCAAATAGGAAAGGAAAATAATTTATGTGATAAGCACACTAGGGGAAGGGTTTCAAGATGAATGAGAAGTAGATCACCAAAGAAAAATTTTACTCCCTAGGACCTAAAGAACCTAGACTAAAATTTGGAAATAGCTGGCTCCGACTGGGGACTTAGACATGCCAATGTCTGAGAAGGGACCCAGAGTCTCTGGTTTTGCACAACAAGATCGACAGGAAAAACAATGGGCAGACTAAACTAAAACACACAACAGGAAAGGAAACTAAACTAAAATAGACTAAGAAAGTAGGAAGAACACAAAGAAAACCTACCTACACTAACACTAACCTGCAGGGGTTACCTGCTTTCACTTGAGTATTTGGTAGAGCTTCAGATCCTGGCCATTGTAAGAGAATGACAGAATCTTTCCAAAAAGATATGATAGAATAAAGGAATTATTCTAGTTCACCTGCACAATCTTGAATGGTCCTTTCCAAAGTGAGTCAAACTTATGATGCTTTCCTTTGGACTCGCGCCTTTTATCCCACAATAGGACCAAGTCACCTTGCATAAAATTTCTTGGTCTAGCCTTCTTATCAAAGAATGTTTTCACTCTCCTCTGATGATCAGTGATGTGGTCAACAAGCTTTTTCTGTTCTTCTTCCAACTTGGTCAGATACATGATTCATTTCTCCAAACTATTTTGGAAAATTGGATCTTCAATTACCTCCTACAGCCTACAAATGGATAACTCCAGCGGAAGTGGGAGACTAGGTTCAATTCCATAAAACAACTCAAAAGGGGATATCCCAATAGCTCGCTTAGGTGTTATCTTATCCTCCCATAGAGCTTTGTACAATTTCTTGTGCCAATCCTTTTGATTCTTTGAAACTAGTTTCTTCATTATGTTAATCAGGTTCTTGTTGCTTGACTCAGCCTGACCATTTCCCTGAGGGAAATAATCAGATGAGTGACTAAAATGGATACTATTGTTGTAGCAGAACTCTGTAATCTCTGAAGAAGAGAAATATGTGTCATTGTCCATCACTAGCTTCATCGGCACTCCAAATATTACCAAGATATTCTCCTTGATAAATTCACAGACCACCTCAGATGTGGTTTTCTTGGTAGGCTTAGCCTTAACCCACTTGGTAAAGTAATCCATGGAAATTATGACATATAGGTGACCTACACAAGAGGGAGGATTTATCAGACCAATGAAATCAAGCCCCCATTGCTGAAATGGACCCTCTACTACAACCGGCTTCAATGGAAGAGCAGCCAACTAAGGCTTACTGGAAAACATATGACACTTATCACACTTGGCCACCCAATTGTAGGAATCTTTAAACATGTCAGGCCAGTAGTAACACTACCTCAATATTTTATATGTAGTGACTGTGGATGAGAAGTGTCCACCACATGCCTCATTGTGGAATGCCTAGAGCAATCTCTCTTGTTGTGGCTTGTCCACACACCTTAAGAAAGTTCCATCTATTACCCTCTTATATAACTGGTCATCATAAATGACATACTTGGCTGCCTTGGTCTTCAATTCTCTTCTCTATTTATATGTCAATCCTTCCAAGCAATCTCCATAAGTAAGGAAATAGGAAATGTTGGAAAACCAGGCATCAAGAAGACTAACCATTAACACTTTCAGAGAATCCTCCTCTTGAACTGCTTCCTGATTTTCAGCCATTATTTTACACAAGCCATTTCCTCGGACCATCTTTTTTGGCTTGAGTTTAATATCATACTCCTGTACCTTCGCTATCCATGCACCTCTAGTATTACATCCAATTTCTTGTTGTGTCAAAATGCTCTTAACAGCAGAATCAGGAATATAAATAACAGAATGGGAATATAATACATAGAATCTAAAATTCTTCAGTGCCCTTACCACCACATATGCATGCTTCTCCATTTGAGAATATCTCAATTCATGATCCTTGAGCGAAGTGCTCATGAATGCAATACGCGCCTGAATTCCTTCATTGTTCTCTTGCATCAGGATAGAAGACAATGTATGAGCTGATGCGCAGTAGTACAATATGAAATCCTTGGTATAATCCAGATGCACCAACATAGGTGCTCTGGCTATAGCATGCTTGATTAAATCAAAGGCCTTCTTCCCAGAGTCATTCCACTTGAAACTTTGACTACCTTTTCTCATATCAATTATGCATTTCATAATCTCAAAAAAGTCAGGAACGAAGTGCCTGAGAAAGTTTACCTACCCAAAGAAGGATCTTGTTTTGGATTTGCTTGCCAGCAGGTTCAATTATTGGATGGCGTTTACGCACTCAGGTTCAATTTAGATTCCTTCGTGGGAAACAATATGACCAAGAAGTCTACCTTCAGTGACACAGAATACAAACTTTTTGGGATTAAGAGAGATTCCATGCTCTCTGCATCTCTGTAGCACTTTCTAAAGATCTCTCAAATGATCTTCTCTCTTCTTAGAGAAGACTGTTAAATCATCCAAGTATATAACTATTATTATATCCCGGAGGTCTGCAAATGAATAATTCATTGCCCTTTGGAAGGTAGCTCCTACATTGATAAGCCCAAAGGGAATTCTATTGTAAGCAAACATTCCCCAAGGAGTGGTGAACGTTGTCTTATACTTATCTTCTGGGTCCACCTCAATCTGGTTGAAACCCGAGAAACTGTCCAATATGGACATCATTTTAGATCTAGCTACTATTTGTAGTATATGATCCATGTTGGGTAAGGCGTAATTATCCTTTAGAGAAGCCTAGTTCAGATTCTAGAAATCTACACAAATTCTGATTTCTCTGTTCTTCTTTCGGACGAGCACGATGTTGGCTATCCATGTAGAGTGATGTATGGGATAGATAATTTTTGCCTCCAACATTTTGTGAACTTATATGAAAATGGCATCTGAAACCTTAGGATTTTAGTTTCGTTGCTTCTGTCGAAAAGGGACAACTTCATGCTTGAGAGGTATCATGTGCTTGAAGTCTCCACTTCAGAAAGTTTTGAGGTCTTCATAGCCACAAGAAAACACATCCTTATATTCAGAGAGTAGGTATTTAACCTTTTCTCTTTCCTTTTTTGTGCAACAACTACCAATATTTATCATCTTAGGTTTATTTTTAGTGCCTATGTTCATTCCCTCGAGATCTCCTGAGGTACCACCTTTCCTATCTCTTTCTTTTATAATATATGCATCGTGTCTATCAAAAAAAATTTCAAGGGAGATTAGGTGTCGAGGAATTTTTTTACCTTTTAACTATTCTTCTCCAAGCCCCAGCTCTTTCTTGCTATCTGGAGAGAACTCCTTGTAGGTACTAGAACTTCCTTCAAAGTATTGATCACTAAACTAATCAGATCCTTCCATAAAAGCTTGTATCTGGTTATCACTGATGAAGACTTGCCGGAATTTGACATTATCTGGAACATTCGGCCTGAAGAGAACTTCAACTTTGTATTGCTTATCTCCTATTTTTGGATGCGGGAGGAGAAGTGAAGCTGAGGTGGCCAACAAATCTACTCTTGTGTTTTGCTCTCTTGGAACAGCCTGGATTGAAAAGGCATCAAAGTCCTCTATTTCATCCCAGAATCTGTTCCTATAACTCCGCAGTCTTGCATTTGTCACTGCATACTATGCTCAAACTTGCCTCACTATCAACTCTGCATCACCAAGTGCTTTAAGGATTTTCACCCCTCTTTGCTTCATAGTAGCAATGCCTAGCAATAGAGCCTCATATTCCGTCGTGTTATTAGTGTTCTTAAACTGTAATTTATAAGAAAGTTATAGTATGTCTCCTTCCAGGGGAATAAGAACTACGCCAGCTCCCGATCCTGCAGTAGCACAACTACCATCGAACTCCAAGGTCCAGATATCCTAAATTTTTTTATTTTTCGATATTTCATGTTGATGATTGAAATCTAAAAACAATATATAATTGTCGAATTCCATCTCCTGTTAGAGGATTTGTGTCGTAGGGTCATCAGACTTCATTACTGTGAATTTGGCCTTTTCCTCAGGCTCTAGCTTTATCTTCTTAGTACCCACTAGGATTATAGCATGGGACCAGTCCATCTTGATTTCTCCACCTATGTCTCTGCAAAAGCTTCTACTTAGAATCATGTCATAGTTGGCCAGAATATCGGCTACCAGGATGGTCAGCTTCATTATCTCTGCAGGGTGTGCAGCCAATGCAACTTGTGCATCCTTTACCTGACCTAGGAGGGGAACCTGTGTAGCATCCATTGAATAAAAATGGCCAAAGTTTTTGGTAAGGTTAAATCCAAGGGCTTTAGCAACGGAGGCGGGCATGACATTATCAGAGGCTCCGGAGTCAATAATACAGTTGCTTAGTCTATGACTATTTACAAATAGGGAGACATAGAATGGGTTAGGTTTCTGGCCAGGAGTAGTGGCTAAGATTGAAGAATGTTCTTCTTGAAAGATCAAGTGAAGGACGGGTTCTTCATCATTCAAAGGGCCACTACTAGGAGATTCATCACTAACAGTAGAACTTATATTAGGCTGCATTCTAGAATTAGCATCACTTTTACAGTAATCTACAAGCTTCTAAAGTTCAGTAGGATGATATTGAAATATTCTAAGGGAGACACTTGGATTCTGGCATCCTTGCAGTATTGAATTATATCAAAGGAAGATAGAGACTTACCATTTGTTTCGTACTTCGAGTGATCCTTCTTCCAAGATGAAGAAGTAGAAGATCTGGGTGCACCAGCCGAAGGACCAGTTGCAATATTCTGGGAAGGAAAAGAGTTTCCTGGATTTTTGTCTCTCTGACTTCTTGTTGCCACTGCCATTTGATTTCTATCCATGGTGGCAAAGAAATCACCTCTGACTTCAGAATCAGATTCATACTCCAAAAAGAAATTACTGGAGTCACCATGGGGAGCAAAATCTTCTTCACTTTCGAGATCTTCGATAGCCAGCTCATTTCTTGAAGCTAGCTGCCTATATATATTCATCTCTAGATAGCTATCACCATCATGGTCAACTCTCAGATGAAAAATACACATATTATGCTTTTTAGCTGCCTCAATGGCGAGCTTTTGTTGAGCAGGTGGCAACTGCAACTCTTTACCTTCATGTTGTTTTTTGGGAATATCCTGGTAAGGCTACTGAAAGGATGCGGTAGACTTTCCCATTTGCCACTTAAGGGCAATCATCACATTAGACAACTTCTGAAGCATTGCCTCAGTATTTCTGGTTGCACCGAAAATAGAGCTTGTGGAGGCACCACTCTACACTTCTCACTTCCATTTCCCGACAGCTATGAGGTCATCTTCTAGCTCAATTACTAGAGTCTAAGCGGCTTGCAGATTAGCCACATGCGCTCATCTGATTTGGAGACTTATGTTAGGAGGCATGGGACTGATAAAGAACATCTTTTGGTTGTCAACTCTAGGCCTACTAGCAGTGGGGATCCTGTTAGCCAACTTGTTAAACCTTGCAATAAAGTCCCTCATAGGAACACTAAGTTCTTTCTTTATTTGTGTGAGCTAAGTCAAAAGTGCATGCTCGTCTTCTGTACTTTTATAGCGAGTTTCAAAGTGGTTCTTCATATCATTCCAACTAGTTATGCATCCCATAGGGAGATTTTCAAACCAGTCAGCAGCATTTTCTATTAAAGTCTCTAAAAACATTCTTACTGCCACGTCTTCATGCTGAGGGCTTACAATTTTGCACACAGTGAAGAAGGATACAATATGCTCATCAGTGGATACTTTCCCATCTCCATTGAACTTTGGAAAGTTCTTTCTGGAAGCTCAAGGTAAGTCGTTATTATCTCCTAGCTAAAGAGGCCCAATGGCGTTACCCCAAGGGATGACCACTGAAACAAGGAGGGTTACTGGCACAGCCTAAAAATTGATGTTGGTAGGAGAAGCTACTCCATGAAGAGTAAGGGTGTTACATAGTAACGGGGTAGTATTGCGGATGACAGGAGGTATAGAAGAATGGCTACGAATCTAGGAAAAAGGGCATGGCAGTGGAAAAAGAGCACCACGGATACCTAGAAAGATAGGATCCCGAGTGTTGGTTCTTCCTCTTCTGAGAGGGTCTTCTAACAAAGAAAACTTATCCTTCTGCAATTCTTCAAACACAGGATCTTTATGTCCTTCTCTCCGGACACTTTGGGTATACTTGGGATCCAAAGCTACTGAGCTTGATTACTGCGGCTGCACAGTTCTCAATCTTCTTGCTCGTCCTGGATACAAAGATTAGGTTTCTCTAGTGGGACTTTTCCTTCGTGAGGCAACACCATTTCTCCTTAAGAGTGATACACATAATATAGAATTACGAATGCCAAATAGATAAGTTCTAATTCACTTAGCAGAGCCACAGACAGACTTACTAAGAAAGCTTAGGAATATTATGAGTTCTCCCCAGTAGAGTCACCAAAAACTGTTGGTTTACAATTTGTCTACTTTAAATTTGATTTATGTAAGACTCTTGAAAATACCCAATGTTGATTGTCGTAGAACAAAAAGTAACCATAGACTGGGTCAATGGTAGGAATCTATCAATGACCCCTAAATTGAAAGGTACAGTATCCCTTATGTGAAAGATATGCAATGAATTTAGTCTTTTAGTTTTTAGGGGTATGCTCTTAACCGAAGAGCAGAAGAGGTTTAACCAAGTTGCTCAAAACTTCAAACAACTCAGGAAATGAATGGAGACTTACTCAATGACATGCAATCTAAAATGAAAACTATTATGCAGTGCAGAATGAATGCAAACTACCATCTACCAGCAGAGATGAAGAAAGAAGGTGTAACAAAGAAGTTACCAAATTACTAAGATTGTGAAACTTTGACAATACCCAGATTATCTTGATCTCATTCTCTATTAACCCTCTCCCAATCTCTTATGCAAGAACTAATCTATTGAACTAAGATGTGCAATGAAAAGAAATCTAAGTGCTTATGCCAAAGACAGTAAACATAAAATCCACATAATGAAAATAACAAAACCTAGTTCATTACTATTCATTCAATTTCCAGTATTAGCATCCTCATTCAAAACATCACACAGCTAACTAAGATGAACAACCAAAATCACTTCAAACTCAGAGTCGCACACAGTAGTCCCAGCTACAGGGGTTTTCCCAAAGTAATTTTTGCCGATCCTATTTACTTTACAGAAATTTACATATATAGGTCTTCTCAAAAATGACCTGTTAAAATAATGATTGCCTCTTAACAATATTCCAAGATGAACATTCTAATAATAAACCTGGTCAGTTACAAAAACTGACAAAGCTGACAAAATGCCCAAAATGGATACAATATATAAAAATTGGGAAGATGAGACAGATCAACAGATTCTATGCCTTCTTCTATGTAACACATTTTCCTCTGTAAGCCTTCAATGCATCCATTACCTTGCCCAATTCCTGAGCATTCAGAATGATTATATTATCAGCTCAGATCATCCAAAAATCATGCATCTCTGTCAGTTCATCCAACCTGGCAATCTGGGATTGGAGCTTCTCTGATTCCTTTTTGGTCGCTATATCTATCGCAGAGAGCTCATTGATTCTTAACAATTGGATTCTAGCCAGATCCGCAATCTCATCTATGAAAGAAAGAAATTTAGCTTTCATTCGCTCTGTATTCACCAACTTGTCACTTTCAAAAACTTGAGATTCCATGTGCAAAACTTTCAAACACTCAAAAAGTTTGTCCATCTCCTTTTGCACTAACTCAATCATAGTCTTGAGTTCATTTGTTGATCTGCTTGAGCTCTCAATCATGAGCTCCAGAGACTGCCTCCAATGAAACAATGGCTCTTTCCCGGTCTTGAGGATACCATTGGAGATTGCAACACTAGTCTTCATATCAATCACATCCTGCAAGGTGGCTAGCTGCTTTGTCAATCCAGTGGATGCATTGTAAATGGTCTCTTGGTGCTTTGATGTTGTATCCTTCAACTTGTCTACATCAAATAGAAGGTTCCCCAAATCCTCAATGACAATGGGGCCTTGAACCTTCATCGCCTCTATCCATGCTCTTCCAATTTTCCCAAACTGTCTTTCTTGCTACAGCTTCAGTAGCAAGTTCATATTTTCTTCCACATTGGGCTCAAATTGGGAAGATGACATACTACCAAGATCAGATTTTATATACTCAACTAGCTCCTTATTTGTAGACTTGAGGACTTCCTTGTCTGCTCAAAGTTCTTCTAACTTGTCCTCAATCCGCTCATTGGTGGTTTTCCAAATGTTCACCATTGAGTCATGCACCGGCACTCCTAGGTCAATAGTTTTTATTTGGAAATCTTGAGCTGAAAGTTCATGAAACTTTCCTTCTTTCTGTGGCTCTGCTATTTCCATTAACATATGCCCGGTTGTGGAAACATGGGAAAGGACCACCACATACTTTTGCTTCTTCACCTTGTTTTCCAGTGGCTGAGATGAGGTTACCTTAAGGATCAAGTTCTTTGAAGAGATGGCTTCCTCATGTCGTTTCTTCTTCTTCTCAATGGTTTCTCCCAACCATGAGTCTGTGGATAACACCTTTATTGTAGACTGAAGAGTTGTAGGATCAAAGAGCTTCAGGACCACTGGAGGAGTCTACTTGACTTGAGGTGGAACAGGGAAGGAGGCAACCTTAGTCACCAAAAGGGCCAGAGTGTTTACCAGCTAAGAGGAGTCCTAACCATCCATGGGGTTTCTGTTATCCAAATTGATAACTGGAATTGATGAGGGAGGCTTGGTCATGGGCACCTCTTGTTCTTTCTTCTTTTCCTTTTTCTTTTCTTCTATCTTCTCCTCTTTGTTTCCGATGTTTGGGAGTGAACCATCTCCGCAGGTAGGAGTGATAGGGACATTCTTTTCCAGAGGCTGGACACCTCCATGCCCGACGGATTTTGCTGCACCTGCTGAAACTAATGGCGCCATAGAAGAAGTAACTACTAAAGATGATTTCTTAGCTCTTGAAGTCCTTCCTCCAGATGAACCTACACCAAAATTTCTTTTTTCATTGCACTCTGGTCCATTCCACCCACTTGTCAGTTCTCTTGATAATGCCTCTCATGAGAAACTCCAATGAATCAACCACTGGACTAGCTGGTGAAAGGAAGAAATGGGCAACACCTTGATTTGGTCGTAGGACAAAGGATGCATTAAGAGGCCCTCATCTACAAGTTCAGATACATCAAAATCATTATTATACATTTTAATTTCATCCAAAGTTAATTGGGACCAAAATTTCTCCCGTGTCTAATACTCATTAAAACATTCAGCCTAGAAATCCTCAATATCTGGGACATGTCTATAGGCATGTCTGAGCTTCAAGTGATCTCTAACAAAACCCATAGGATCATATTGAGACCTAAGAACCTCATAATCAAGTAGCTTGATCTTATCCTCAAAACTCTTTACCAAATTCTGGGCATCAGATCTGGATGCACAAGAATATGGACCAACAACCACAGGGAAGGAAATTTTAGCGATCTTATTCACAGTTGAACATAGAGTCTTCACTTCCAATATCTACCGACAAAGCTCCACCAAGACCACCTTATCTTCAGGATACCACGGAAATCTCTTAGGAAATTCAGAGAAGGCTCCTATCCGAAGATAAGAGAAACTCGGGAATTTGATGAAAGAGCATCCATACTGACTGATTGTCGAGATGGCCTCTAGCAAGAATATTCTTTCTGGGCAACCTTAAATTTCCTAACATATTCTCATTGTCAATGCATCATTATATTCCTCAAAGCTCTGATGTAATTGCAGATTCAGGTAGAACTCATATATTTTGGTGTTGTTGTCAAAATTTTGGATTGCTAGTAAGTTGGGCCATAGGTGCTGAGTCACCAGAGCATAGATCAAGTATGAAAACATGTAGAACTATTTGAATCCCTGAGAGAAACTCATCCAGGATGCTAGCTTCTCACACAGGATTTTTTCCCAATCAATGAACATATTTTCTGCGTAGTTAGCTTGAACAAGGAAGAAATTATGTTCAACGAGATCCAGGATCTCGGGTTTTTTGTCCAATTTGGTCAGTAGGGCCAAAATATAAAAAATTTCCCTCTTTAGGGTTGTTCTAAAGAGAGCCTTTGGCATCTTACTTTTCTTTGAGCGAAGGTTCTAGAACCAGGTCCTCTGCATGTCTTCCCTCCTTAGAGTCTTCTTTTCATTGAACATAGACGTAGATGAACTGAAGTCAATGTCACAATACACGTCTTTCACCAGAATGCTGAAAGTGGATTGGATTAGGGTTTTATCAATTGTCAGCAAAATAGACTGATCTGGGAACAAGATTTGCTTTGTCACCGGGTCGTATTTCTCTATACATTCTTTGACAAGCTCAGGAGCTTGAACTGCCATTGGAAACCCTGCAGCTTCTAATAGACCGCTGTCCTTGAGATTTTGTGTAATAGGGTGAATTGGATGAGAATTCAATCTTCTGTGCAAATCTCTGAGATCAAAGAATCTTAGAGATGTGTCAAAAAATTCTTTCAATTCACTCTCAATACCAATTAATCTATCGTAACCAGAAGCCTTAACTGCCATTTACTGTAAAACTAAGAACATGAGTGAAGACAAATGGTTTGCTATACAAATATGGTGAGAAGAAAATGATGGCGAATGCTGAAGAAATAGCCGCTAAGATCCGAATGTTGGTGCCACACAAATGACATTAAGGTGACCTAATGGATGCAATGGTAGGATTAGAATTAAATTTTGGTAATCAACAGATATTCAAACTTCCCATTTCGGAGAACATAACGGCCTCAAAATCCTCAAGCTTACACTTAACTTTATGTTCATTAGCCACTTGCTGAAACAAATCCTTAGTCTTGCGGAAAAAGAAAATATTTTCCTTTTGATGCTGAAATGAATGAACATTAGACCATTTTACCTTGTGCAGAAAAAAAAACATAAGAGAATACTTTTCCCATAACCCTATTTTCTTTATTTCGGAAAAGTATCCCAACGGCTTCACCTTTTATCCTTTTCACACTTAAACAACTTCTTTTTCCATTGGGAGTACTTAACCTCTTATTTTCTCTTTTCACTTGTGTCGGGGTTGCACCTTTGAGACCAACTTTTTCAGATGCTGCATGATCACCGCCACTACTCCGCAACTTGATATCTCTGAGAGTTGAAAAACTCTTTTTATGAACAAAATCTTTATCAATCACTTATGTAAAATACATGTTTACCTTTCAAAAAGACACATTGAGCATTACAGATTTGAGGGTGACTACTTTTCATTCGGGAGATGCTATGACACCCCTTTCCCAACATACCTGAATCACCTAAACACCAGATGAAGTAGAAATATTGAAAACCTGCTAGCATCAAATAGGAAAGGAAAATAATTTATCTGATAAGCACATTAGGGGAAGGTTTCAAGATGAATGATAAGTAGGTCACCAAAGAAAATTTTTATCCCCTAGGACCTAAAGACCCTAGACTAAAATTTGGCAACACAGAGCTAATTTCAACTGATCCTCACTGCAATTTTTGGCATCGACTGAGATTTCCTTGCCAAATGTAAATGAATTTGAATAGCCTAAAACCAAGAGAGGTTATTGTAGACCTCTGCAACATAATCATGTAGCCCCTGACAATTTTTTGATACCTCTCATGAGGTCTGAGATACGAGCCTTGGAAGGTCACTGCCCAATCACACGTAGTGCACCTTGGGGTCACTTGGGTCGAACGTGGTCGCGAGCGGTCTAGTGACTCCATGAAAGAAATGGGGTTTTCACTAGCATTCACCTAGCCAACCGAAGCCAATGGATTAGATGGTTTGATGCCAAGATGGACAGTTTGAAAGATACACTACAAAGATACTTTCAACTGACCCTCACTGTAATTTTTGGCATCGACTGAGATTGCCTTGCCAAATGCAAACAAATTTGAATCGCCCAAAACTGAGAGAGCTTATTGTAGACCTCTACAACATGATCTCATAGCCCTTAAGGGTTTTTCAATACCTCTAACGAGGTCCAAGATATGAGCCTTGGAATATCACTTCCCAATCGCGCTTAATGCACCTTGGGGTCACTTGGGTCGAACGTGGTTGCAAGTATTCCAGTGACTCTGTGGACAGAGTGGGGTTGTCACTAGCATTTACCCATCCAACCGGAGCTGATGGAGTAGACGGTTTGATGCCAGGGAAAATAGTTTGAAAGATACACTATGGAGCTACTTTCAACTCACCCTCACTGCAAGTTTTGGCATTGACTGAGATTTCCTTGCCAAATGTAAACGAATTTGAATCACCCAAAACCGAGAGAGGTTATTGTAGAACTCTATAATAGAATCTCGTAGCCCTTGATAGTTTTTTATACCTCTCATGAGATCCAAGATACAAGCCTTGGAAGATCATTGCCCAATCACGCTTAGTGTACCTTGGGGTCACTTGGGTCGAACATGGTCGTGAGTGTTCCAATGACTCCGTGGATGGAATGGGGTTGTCACTAGAGTTTACCTGACCAACTGGAGCTGATGGAACAAACGGTTTGATTCCAAGATAGACAGTTTGAAAGAGACACTACAAAGCTACTTTCAACTGACCCTCACTGCAAATTTTGGCATCGACTAAGATTGCCTTGCCAAATGTAAACAAATTCAAATCTCCCAAAAATGAGAGAGGTTATTTTAGACTTTTGCAACATGATCTTTTATCCCTTGATAGTTTTTCGATACCTCTCACGAGGTTTGAGATATGAGCTTTGGAAGATCGCTGCCCAATCGTGCTTAGTGCACCTTGGGGTCACTTGGGTCGAGCATGGTCGTGAGCATTCTAGTGACTCTGTGGGAGGAATGGGGTTGTCATACATGTTTACTTGGCCAACCGGAGCTGATGGAGTAGACGGTTTGATGCCAGGATGGATGGTTTGAAAGATACACTATGGAGCTACTTTCAACTGACACTCACTGCAAGTTTTAGCATCGTCTGAGATTGCCTTGCCAAATGAAAACAAATGTAAATTGCCCAAAACTGAGGGAGGTTATTGTAGAAATATGCAACACGACCCCATATCCCCTGATGGTTTGTCGATACCTCTCATGAGGTCCGAGATACAAGATTTGGAAGATTGCTTCCCAATCGTGCTTAGTGCACCTTGGGGTCACTTGGGTCGAACGTGGTCGTGAGCGTTCCAGTGACTCCATGGAAAAATAAGGATTTTCACTAGCATTTACCTGGCCAACCAGAGCTGAGGGAGAAGACAATTTGATGCTAGGATGGATGGTTTGAAAGATACACTACGAAACTATTTTCAACTGACACTCACTGCACAGTAAATCGTTTACATCTATCATGTGTGTATCCATCTGAATCAAATGAACTTTCAAAGCTTCAAAGATTGTTTGAAATGATAAAAAATAATATCCTTAAATCATTACAAACAATAATCAAACATGTAATAATTCAAACCATGCCATAAGTAAATAATTAAAAATTATGAGTTTTCATTGCCTATTTCTGAGAAAATCTATACTTAGATCCCTTGTTGGCACTATTAGCCACCCATACATCATTTTTGTCCTAAGTCCTTATCAAGAATTTTAGGACATTTAAGTTTTAAATCAAATTTATTGTTACAAATTGCCATTATAGGCTTCAAAATAACTCAATTAACCATTAAGGATTCTTTTGTCCTTCTATCTCTGGTTGGATCCATGGTGACCCTAGGTATCTTCATAGGTGCTCTTGCACAAGTTACAAACCACATACAAAACCAAGTTTATTGAATCAAAATAGAATCTAAGAAAGGTGAAATTAATACATATTGAATTTAAGCTTAACGAACTTAGAAAACCTTGCACTGAGTTAACTTATTACCTAGTCAAGTGTTCCTGAAGGGTCATCTCTTTGCTTCAGGGTCTCCAATAGTGATTCATGATCAGCAGTCCTAATAGTCCAAAATTCTTTTGTCTTTGGTCTTCCTTGATGATTTAACAACTTGACATTTGTTGCTATAACAAGGTGTGAATACATGAGAATATTTTTTTGCTTCTCATAGTCTTCAAATGCAGGAATTCCATTATTTCTGATCATGTATGTTCGCATCTATGTTCCCACAACAACAACTAAACCAATAGGATACGTGAACCCATCACCATCTGTCATCAGTTATACAAGATTCTGTTTACCTCATACACAATGTTCTAACCAATAATATGACCGCTCATCATTCCCCTGCGGTGCAACCAATGCAAAAACATCTCCTGGCTGCAGAAGATCTGAAAGATGGTCATACTCAACTGAAGTGTACATGTCATCATTTATGATAGAGGGTGTCAAAGATAAAGGAGTTAGATACTGTGGAACCCATGTATCAACCCACTCACTGGAATCAAAATGATCCCAGTCATACTGAAAACACATGAGGCAAAAACAAGCCAACTCTCATGTCCAAATGGTCCATGTACTAATATTGGAGCTTCAGAATGAATGCATTTTTGAAGAGTCTTTCACTGTTTGACAATCCAATCTATCTCCTATAGTTCCCTCCTCAACCAACCAAAATAATCTACGCACTGTAGAATCAAGATTCCCTCCTGTGACAATGCAAAAGTACACTAATCAACAACAGAATGAGCATCAAGAAGTACAACACCTAAAATCCTCAATTGCTCCTTAACTAGAGCTCTCTTCACACACACACACCTACTCCATCATGCTCCCCTTTCCCATGCCCTAACTCAAAAAACTCCAAATGTGAGGTACACCTCTCTCCACATGTATTCTACACAACCAATAAAACATTCTGGCATTCTTAAATTGACCGGTGCAATTATCTGACCAAATGAGATGCCTATCCATAGCAATACCATTTTCCTGCAAGAAGTCAAAATAGTTCTGGAAATAATTTTGAACAAACTCATGAGCGTGAGACCTATCATCGCTCATATAAAAATGGTACTCTCTAATTATCTTCCGCTCATCTTTTGTGCTTTCAGGGGAATGTCTATATGTGATGTGTACAAAAATAGCAACATGAATGGAATTGTAATATTGAGCTTGAGTCTCATTTTGGGGCTGCAATGTATAGTTCTCTGTAAAGTCTACAACAAATATAGTAGTTCCAATGGGGAAAGTGTCTTTCAACATTCTGAATTGTTGACCCAACCATTGAGACCTGTGACTATGCCTTGCATACTTGTAAAATAGATTTGTCTTGAAATCTGAAATAAAATCAGCAACATTGTATTCTTTTGCAACTAACTCACATCTAGAGCCTTCACCTCCACTCTTCAATGTATATTTCACTGTTTCATATACCTTTTTTTGGATGAGTGTCTTTCCAAAATCGTGTTCCAAACGCTCATGAAAACATGTCCTAAACTTGGACAAGCCACCACATTTTGTGCACTTGGCATTTAAGAAATCTTTTTTTATAAAATAAACAACCATCATCTCTACGACATAAAAATTGATCTAGCAAGTATCTTGATGATTTGGGAAGACCACTTGCACCACAATCCTCTAGCATTTCATTAGTATGAAAAGTAGAACGAATGGACTGTAATAGTTCATGATGCATTGAAAATTCAACATGATATTTGCAACAACATGTATTCTAAATCTTAAGGTGTACACAATAAAATGGCTTCACAGATTCAAAAGACCTTTGTGATATTTTCAATGTTGGATGTGTCTCACAAATTTTTTTATACAACATTGTTTGACTTACCTCCACATTATGTTTCGGATGTGGAGTGCAGTCTCGATTGCCAACTATCAACTTCAAGACATCCTTCACATTTGGTGACACTCTTGAGTTAGCATGCCAAAATTGTTGAATTTCTTCGTTGAAAACATCTATTAGCTTCTTATGAAAATGTGGAAGTCTCCCACCATAAGCCCGTGTATCAATTTGAAGTGGATCATCAAGTATTTCTCTTCTTGCAAGTGCTCTATCCAAAGGTGTATGATCTATATTGAAGTCAACACAAGTTTGTCTCATCAAACGAGCCTTTCTCAACTGATGAATTACTAAGGAGGTTGTAATAACCCTCCGGGCAACTCTCTTGTCTTTTTCTCTGCTTGTCTTCCCAATGCTATTGAGAGCATTGAAAAGATTCTTCACAACAATGGAATTTCTCTCCATTTTCTTGTTCATGCAAATCTTCAATTTCATAAGCACAAATCTCATCTTTTGCATCTTTAACAACTGCACAAAAATTTGAAATTGCTGAACCAATGTCTTGTTTCCAAAAAATTGATCATAAAGTCTTAAAGCCCACAACCTAATGGTTCTATGTGATCTCTTTCCTTCCCAATTATTCATAGTGTTCTCCTCAATTCTAATTAACCATTTAGGTGTTCTCGAAAGCCCCGAATTTGAAGATTGATTATCTTTATTGCAAGGGAATTCATTTCACATATAATTTGGAGATGTGTAACGTTCATGTGGTTCTTGTGCAACATTTTCATTCCCCAAGTCTACATTTTCAATCTCCATCTGTAGATTTTCATCTACATTCCATTCATTGTCATTCCCCAAATCTACGTTTTCATTCCCCAACTCTACATTTCAATTCTCCATCTCTACATTTTCATCTTCACTCCATACATTATTATTCACAAAATTAATTTCCATATTATTTTCAAATTCAACATCCTCTTCACTTGAAACTACATTGACGGGCTCACCTTGATTAATATTTAACATACCTTCTCTCTTTCTTCGGTGATTTTCTCTATTTTTTTTCCCTTTATGCTTGAATTTCTTCATCTGTCACCTTCTTTTTCCATTTATACTTTCAATGACTGTTGATTCCCATGTTGAGACCACAAGTTGACAAAAAACAACTTAAATTAACTAATTTTGAAAAAATGGGCCCCAAATCACTTTTTTTCTGCAACACGTCTAAAACCCATGAAAAAGTATGAAATTGCATGATTCTCTAGTCTGTGGGGACAGGGAATATTTTGGTCAAAATAACAACAGTCCATAATCGAGTACCCGATATTAGCAGGTACCCGATATTTTCAGGTACCTGAAAAAATGACGGGAGTAAATGAAAAAAATGAATGTTCAGATATAAAAAGAGGTTTAAAAGGGTATTAAATATAAATATTTAAATTGTATAATATCAATATTATATATATATATAATGTTTAAGTTGTATTATATAATATTTTATATATATTTAAATATGTATTATATATATAATTATATATTAATATATATTTTATATTATCATATATCTTATATATATTAATATATAAATTTTATAGATCATAATATTTTAATTGTATGTCATATATATTATTATATTTTTTATATGTTAGTATGTATTGTATATAATTATATAATGTTTAAATATTATATTTATATGTACATTATATATAAATATTATATATATAAATAACGTTTAAGGGGTATTATGTAAATATTATTTTTTTTTTTAAATATATATATATTAATATATATTTTAAGTATTATAATATTTTATATTATAATATCTTATATATATTAATATATAAAGTTTATAGATCATAATATTTAAATTGTATGTCAAAAGGCATCCTATGACACATTAGAACACTAAAGTGTGTCCTAAGGGGTCCTAACACCCCTTAGGACACACTTGAGCATTCCAATGTGTCAAAAGGGGTCATGGGGTCTTCCTAGGGGTCCTAACACGTGATAAGGCATACTAGGACCCCTAGGAAGTCCTCATGATCCCTTTCGACACATTTGAATTCTCAAGTGTGTCCCAAGGGGTCGTAACACCCCTTAAGACACACTTGAGTGTTCTAATGTGTCGAAAGGGGTCATGGGGACTTCCTAGGGGTCCTAGTATGCCTTATCACGTGTTAGGACCCCGAGGAAATCCCCATGACCCATTTTGACACATTGGAATGTTCAAGTGTGTTGAAAGGGGTCTTATGACCCCTTAGAACACACTTTAGTGTTCTAATGTGTCGAAAGAGGTCATGGGGTCTTCCTAGAGGTCCTAGTATGCCTTATCATGCGGTAGGACCCCTAGGAAGTCCCCATGACCCCTTTCAACACATTGGAATACTCAAGTGTGTTGAAAGGGTCCTACAACCCCTTAGGACACACTTTAGTGTTCTAATGTGTCAAAAGGGGTCATGGGGT
>MU217376.1:675244-692365 GCA_018584345.1 Thuja plicata | reverse complement strand
AATGTGTTGAAAGGGGTCATGAGGACTTCCTAGGGGTCCTAGTAGGCCTTATTACGTGTTAGGACCCCTAGGAAGACACCATGACCCCTTTCAATACATTGGAATTCTCAAGTGTGTCCCAAGGGGTCCTAACACCCCTTACGACACACTTGAGTGTTATAATGTGTCAAAAGGGGTCATGGGGTCTTCCTAGGGATCCTAGTATGCCTTATCATGTGTTAGGACCTCTAGGAAGATGCCATGACCCCTTTTGGCATGTTTGAATGCTCAAGTGTGTCCCAAGGGATCCTACGACCCCTTAGGACACACTTGAGCATTCAAATGTGTCAAAAGGAGTCATGGGGTCTTCTTAGGGGTCCTAGTATGCCTTATCACATGTTAGGACCCCTAGGAAGATGCCATGACCCCTTTTGACATATTGGAATGCTTGAGTGTGTCCTAAGGGGTGTTAGGACCCCTTGAGACACACTTGAGCATTTAAATATGTCGAAAGGGGTCATGAGGTCTTCCTAGGGGTCCTAACACATGATAAGGCAAACTAGGAACCCTAAAAAGACCCCATGACCCCTTTTGGCACATTGGAATGCTCAAGTGTGGCCCTAGGGGTCCTAACACCCCTTAGAACACACTTTAGTGTTCTAATGTGTCAAAAGGGGTCATGAGGACTTCCGAGGGGTCCTAGTATGCCTTATCATGCTTTAGGACCCCTAGGAACTTCCCATGGCCCCTTTTGACACATTAGAATGCTCAAGTGTGTCAAAAGGGTTCCTACGAACCCTTGTGACACACTTGAGCATTCTAATGTGTCCAAAGGGGTCATGAGGAATTCCTAGGGGTCCTAGTACACCTTATCATGTGTTAGGACCCCTAGGAAGACCCCATTAACCCTTTTGACACATTGGAGTACTCAAGTGTATCCTAAGGGATGTTAGGACCCCTTGGGACACACTTGAGTATTTCAGTGTGTCAAAAAGGGTCATGAGGACTTCCTAGGGGTCCTAACACATGATAAGGCCTACTAGCACCCCTAGAAAGTCCCCATGACCCCTTTCAACACATTGGAATGCTCAAGTGTGTCCCAAAGTGTCCTACAACCCCTTAGGACACACTTGAGTGTTCTAATGTGTCAAAAGGGATCATGGGGACTTTCTAGGGGTCCTAACGTGTGATAAGGAATACTAGGACCCCTAAGTAGACCCCATGACCCCTTTCAACACATTAGAACACTAAAGTGTGTCCTAAGGGGTTGTAGGACCCATTTTGACACACTTGAGCATTCCAATGTGTCAAAAGGGGTCATGGGGACTTCCTAGGGGTCTACTAACGCCTTATCACGTGTTAGGAACCTTAAGAATGTTAAAACTAGGGCAAAATGAAAAGAGCACTCACAAGAATGAGAGAACATACTTGAAATTATGAACCATTAGAAGCATAGAGTGTGAAATCTAGATTAGCCAATGGTTCACTTGAGACTTTCCTAAGAAAACCAATCTCCTCTTCTGCACTCTCACTTTGTTTTGCTTCCTCTGCATGCAAGATTTCAATCTCTTTTTGCATTCTTTGACATGTTCCCAATTTCTTCTCACTTTCTACACACAATGATGAAATTTTCTATCTCAGGGCTTGTATAATTTGACCTAGTTGATTTTCCCCCTCTTCTCACAATAATCTCATCTCTTCTCACAGATTTTCAATAATTCCAAATTGTTTCTCACCCTCTTACCTAAGTATTTTGTTTTCTTCCTTCACCCTGCGAACTTTGTATAAAATACATGTACATGGTAATCTTCACAGTATTTAGGAGGCACAAATTTCTAACAATTTGAGCCTTAGGAATCATAAAATGCACACCCTTCTTCACCAAACTGTATAGATGGGAAACCTAAAATACATCTGGAAGTAGAGTTGCTCCCTTCACTTTGGGCCAACTAGTATGCCTTATCACGTGTTAGGACCCCTAGGAAGTCCCCATGACCCCTTTTGACACATTGAAATGATCTAGTATTTCCCAAGGGGTCCTATGACCCCTTAGGACACACTTGAGTGTTCTAATGTGTCAAAAGGGGTCACGAGGACTTCCTAGGGGTCATAGTATGCCTTATCACGTGTTAGGACCCCTAGGGAGTCCCCATGACCCCTTTCGACACATTGGAATGCTCAAGTGTGTCCTGAAGTGTCCTACAACCCCTTAGGACACACTTGAGCTTTCTAATGTTTTGAAAGAGGTCATGGGGCCTTCCTAGGGGTCCTAACGCATGATAAGGCATATTAGGACCCCTAGGAAGACCCCATGACTCCTTTTGACACATTAGAACACTAAAGTGTGTCCTAAGGGGTCGTAGGACCCCTTTTGACACACTTGAGCATTCCAATGTGTTAAAAGGGGTCATGGGGACTTCCTAGGGGTCTATTAACACCTTATCACACATTAGGACCCTTAGGAATGTTAAAACTTGGGCAAAATGAAAAGAGCACTCATGAGAATGAGAGAATGTGCTTGAAATGTTGAACCATAAGAAGCATAGAGTGTGACATCTAGATTAGCCAAGGCTTCACTTGAGATTTTCTTAAGAAACCCAATATCCTCTTCTACACTCTCACTTTGCTTTTCTTCCTCTACATGCAAGATTTCAATCTCTTTTTGCATTCTTTAACGTGTTCCCAATTGCTTCTCTCTCTCTACACGCAATGATGAAATTTTTTGTCTCGGGACTTGTATAATTTGACCCAGTTGATTCCCCCCCTCTTCTCGCAATAATCTCATCTCTTCTAATAGATTTTCAGTAATTCCAAATATTTTCTCACCCTCTACCGTAATTATTTCATTTTCTTCCTTCACCCTGCGAAGTTCGTATAAAAGACATGTACATGGTAATCTTAACAGTATTTAGGAGGCACAAATTAGTAACAATTGGAGTAGTAGGAATCAAAAAATGCACACCCTTCTTCACCAAACTGTATAGATGGGCAACCTAAAATACATCTGGATGTAGAGCTACTCCCTTCACTTTGGGCCAACTAGTATGCCTTATCATGCGTTAGGACCCCTAGGAAGTCCCCATGACCCCTTTCAACAAAGTGAAATGCTCTAGTGTTTCCCAAGGGGTCCTACGACCCCTTAGGACACACTTGAGTGTTCTAATGTGTCGAAAGGGGTCACAAGGACTTCCTAGGGGTCCTAGTATGCCTTATCACGCGTTAGGACCCCTAGGGCATCCCCATGACCCCTTTCGACACATTGGAATGCTCAAGTGTGTCCCAAAGTGTCCTACAACCCCTTAGGACACACTTGAGCATTCTAATGTGTCAAAAGAGTTCATGGGGCCTTCCTAGGGGTCCTAATGCATGATAAGGTGTATTAGGACCCGTAGGAAGATGCCATGACCCCTTTTGACACATTAGAACACTAAAGTGTTTCCTAAGGGGTCGTAGGACCCCTTTCAACACACTTGATCATTCCAATGTGTTGAAAGGGGTCATGGGGACTTCCTAGGGGTCCACTAATTCCTTATCACACATTAGGACCCTTAGGAATGTTAAAACTTGGGAAAAATGAAAAGATCACTCATGAGAATGAGAGAATGCACTTGAAATGTTGAACCATCAGAAGCATAGAGCATGACATCTGGATTATCCAATGCTTCACTTGAGATTTTTTGAAGAAACCCAATATCCTCTTCTACACTCTCACTTTGCTTCGCTTCCTCTGCATGCAAGATTTCAATCTCTTTTTGCATTCTTTGACGCGTTCCCAATTGCTTCTCGCTCTCTACACGCAATGATGAAATTTTTTGTCTCAGGGCTTGTATAATTTGACCCAATTGATTTTCCCCCTCTTCTCGCAATAATCTCATCTCTTCTCACATATTTTTAGTAATTCCAAATTGTTTCTCACCCTCTGCAGTAATTCTTTCATTTTCTTCCTTCACCCTGCGAAGTTCGTATAAAAGACATGTACATGGTAATCTTAACAATATTTAGGAGGCACAAATTGGTAACAATTGGAGCAGTAGGAATTATAAAATGCACACCCTTCTTCACCAAACTGTATAGATGGGCAACCTAAAATACGTCTGGAAGTAGAGTTGCTCCCTTCACTTTGGGCCAACTAGTATGCCTTATCATGCGTTAGGACCCCTAGGAAGTCTCCATGACCCCTTTCGACACATTGAAATGCTCAAGTGTGTCCCAAGGGGTCCTACGACCCCTTAAGACACACTTGAGTGTTCTAATGTGTCAAATGGGGTCATGAGGACTTCCTAGGGCTCCTAGTATGCTTTATCATGTGTTAGGACCCCTAGGAAGTCCCCATGACCCCTTTCGACACATTGGAATACTCAAGTATGTCCCAAAGTGTCCTAAAAACCCTTAGGACATAATTGAATTTTCTAATGTGTCGAAAGGGGTCATGGGGACATCCTAGGGGTCCTAACACGTGATAAGGTGTACTAGGACCCCTAGGAAGACACCATGACCCCTTTTGACATATTAGAACACTAAAGTATGTCCTAAGGGGTCGTAGGACCCCTTTCGACACACTTGAGAATTCCAATGTGTTGAAAGGGCTCATGGGGACTTCTTAGGGGTCCATTAATGCCTTATCACACATTAGGACCCTTAGGAATGTTAAAACTTGGGCAAAATGAAAAGAGCACTCATGAGAATGAGAGAATGTGCTTGAAATGTTGACCCATCAGAAGCATAGAGCATGACATCTAGATTAGCCAATGCTTCACTTGAGATTTTTTTAAGAAACCCAATATCCTCTTTTGCACTCTCGCTTTGTTTTGCTTCCTCTGCATGCAAGTTTTCAATTTCTTTTTGCATTATTTGATGCGTTCCCAATTGCTTCTCTCTCTCTACATGCAATGATGAAATTTTTTGTCTCGAGGCTTGTATAATTTGACCCAGTTGATTTTCCCCCTCTTCTCACAATAATCTCATCTCTTCTCACATATTTTCAATAATTCCAAATTGTTTCTCACCCTCTACCATAATTATTTCATTTTCTTCCTTCACCCTACAAAGTTCATATAAAAGACATCTACATGGTAATCTTAACAGTATTTAGGAGGCACAAATTGGTAACAATTGGAGCAGTAGGAATTAGAAAATGCACACCCTTCCTCACCAAAATGTATAGATGGGCAACCTGAAATACATCTGGAAGTAGAGTTTCTCCCTTCACTTCAGGCCATTGCAAATTAGCAAAAGTTTTCTTCTCTTCCCTCGAGAAAAACAACTTATTTCAATGACTGCACATGAATTTTTTTAAATGGATGATTGGTTTCCTTTTCTTCTATCAATGGTCATCCATGGTTTTTTCTGCAATCTTCCAACCTTTCATACATATTTCTTACAATTTAATACCCTCCTAGTACATAGGTGTTTCAAGCGAGTGAAATAGAACAAGATATTAACAAAAGATTGGAAGGTACACCTTATCATGTGTTAGGACCCCTAGGAAGTCCCCGTGACCCCTTTCAACACATTGGAACACTCAAGTGTGTCCCAAGAGGTTCTTAGGACCCCTTGGGACACACTTAATTGTTTCAATGTGTCAAAAGGGGTGATGGGGACTTCTTAGGGGTCCTAACATGTGATAAAGCATAAGTTAGGACCCCTAGGAAGTCCCCATGACCCCTTTCGGAACATTAGAACACTCAAGTGTGTCCTAAGGGGTCCTATGACCTCTTGGAACACACTTGAGTGTTGAAATTTGTTGAAAGGGGTCATGGGGACTTCCTAGGGGTCCTAACGCATGATAAGGCGTACTAGGACCCCTAAAAATTCCCCATGACCCCTTTTGACACATTAGAACACTCAAGTGTGTTCTAAGGGGTCCTATGACCCCTTCGAACACCCTTGATTGTTCCAATGTGTCAAAATGGGTCATAGAAAGTTGCATGACAGACCTTCCTGCAGACATGTCCACAAAATTCAAACTTCTTCATACATAGGGCCTTGCAAATCCAATTCTCAAATGTCCTCCATGATGACATTTCCTGGGACAAAGATGACCACAAATTAATTTTTCTTTGCATTTCCTCCAATGCAAAAGCTCATACTTCCATCGCCATACCTCCTTAAATCATGAGATTTTCTAACATGTCCAACATCATCTGGATGTTTAGGACAGTATAGTGGTATTCCATTACCAACATACCCATTATCTATAAAATGCACTTTATGATATCAATCCACACTGGAGAATTATCTGAGACTAGCTTGGCATTTCCAAAGATATACAGACCAATTCTAGCCCTGGAAAGGGCAACACAAGTTCTGTTTGGAATGTTAAGAAATCCTATATTTTTTTATGTTTTTACATTCAAATTAGGAATTCAACGTTTCTTGTACCAAATCTAAAATAATATGATATCAACTCTCTTGTCCCTAGTCAAGAGTACATTTTCTAAGAATTGAGCTCTGAGTTCTAGATCCTAACCTTGTTAGACTTTTCTCGTATTCATATATTCCCTCCAAAAATTGATCCAAAGCTCTGTTAGTAAAGCACACTATGAGAATGGGACCAGAGGAATTTGAAATATTATGAAGCAAAGCCTTAACAATTTGTCCAGGGCACCTCCCTATTTGATGTTTTGATTTTGTTTAGGTTTGGATTAGGATTTTGTGTGTGTGGTAGAATAAGTTCCAAAAGGTTGGAAGCAATGTTAGTTTAACTTCATATTTGTAAGGGCCTTAGTGTGTTTTGAGTGTTTTAGGACATATTGGCTTCAAATTGTGAAAATTTGCCATTTTAGCGCAATAGGGGTTAGATGTATGTTTTAGGACCCTACATATCGTATTTAGGGTCTTAGGAGTCAACATCAACCATTGAGTTGACAAGGAAAGTCAAAATGCATCAAAATGCAAAAAGTTGCTCGAGCAAATTTTGCAAGAAATGAAAAAATGTAGTTAGAACTGACTATAACTACCCATGCTCGGTATATGATCATGGAATCAATGTTGTGGAGAGGTTAATGAGATTTTGGATTGAGACACTTAATTCTGACACCCTTGTATGGATGACTGTATCCATTTTTGTGAAATATGCACTGTGTCTTTGCTTCTGTACGGTTGTGTACGGATTGGCATAGGTGATCGGGATCCATGTTAGTGTATTTTTTTCTTTTAGATTCCATATGCAATAGATATATTTTTTTTAAGTTCAGTAGGTGTTAAGTTTCAAGTTTTTGAAGGTTACTGATCTGACAGAGACAAAAATAGTGCTACCTAGTTAGAAATGGCTCTAACCTAAATTTCCTCTGGTGGAATTGACTAAAACCATGGGGGAAGTAGGGTTAGGGTTTTTAGACAGATTTTATGTTTTCTTTTTGGTTGTTTCAATGGATTTCATAGGCCAGAAGTGAAGCCCTATGGTTGACTGGTGAAACCAAGTGAGCCAGGACAGGGAGAAGAACGAATTGGATTGAGCACCCATGACCTTTTGGGGAAGACTTAGTGGCATTTATAGATACACTAGATAGTCTCCTTAAAGGATTCAATGTTGGTTGGAGGTGAATCAAAGGTTGGAGACAAGTTTTTCAATTATTCATGTTGATTGGTCCAGAGGCCTAATTAATAGGCTATAATATAGGGCTTGCAAGAAAGTTGGGTTTTGGGTGCTTCCAGAGGTCAAGGTTTTGGATTCTGAAAGTGTTGGGTGATTTCTTGAATATTTTCAAGTTTTTTTGTGGATTCACTTGGAGATTTTGTGAGCATTTGGCCAAATTAGATGGAAATAGACCTACTAGGAATTAGGCAATTAGGCCTCCTAGTGAAATATTGACCAATTGGATTGGTAAAGTATCTTGATGTACTAGGATGATTTTAGAATGACCTAGAATTGGACCAAGAAGGGTGTTGAGATTCTTTGTGAATGTGTGGGAAGATCCTAGGCAGAGGATTGGCATTAGTGGGAAAAACTAGGCTTTTGGTTAACTAGTTGGACTAGTTAGGCCTAGAAATCTTGGAGTCTTCTAAGTACCAACTATACCTTAGAGGAGAAGTTGGTGGAGAGGGTCTTGGAGGTCCTAAAAGAAGGAAGATACAACAAATAAAAACCATTGGATGGTTGAGTTAGTCATTAAAGAATCTTGGAGTGGAGAAAATCCTAGAGTATCAAACCCTCTGCATCATAGTGGTATCAGAGCCATAGTATCTTGAAGTTTGTGTATGTCTGGAGTGGAAGGAAGTCAAGAGGTGGAAAGCCTACCTCCTAAGGCAATGAGTAGGGATGCCATAGTGGAATTGGTTCAAAGCCTCTTGGAGAAGGCCAATGTGTCTGAGACCAAGAGAAAAAAGAAGGTCACTAAATGGGGAGATGAGAGTGATGGAGATGATGAAATTTAGTCAGAGGAGTCATCAAACAAAGGGAAAGAACTTGAGATGGACAGGGAACAAAAGGTATTCTTAGATTCCTTCAAGTCCTTAAACAAGGATATCATGGAACACATACCATATTATTGTGGTAGCCTGAATGGAGAGGAGTTGTTGGATTGGCTAGAGGCCATTGAAAATCAATTTGATTACAAAGAAATCTCAGAGGAGAAGAGGGTTAGCTATGCTAAGGCTAGACTCAAGGGATCTACATTGGTGTGGTGGAACATGATGCAAGATGATAGAGTGAGTAGTGGAAAGAAAAAGATTGCTTCTTGGGAGAATGAAAATTAGATTGAGGGCACAATTCTTGCCTATTGATTATGAAATGAAAATGTACCAAAAGTTGTAGAACTTAAGACAGAAGGAGATGACAATGAGTGCATATATAGAGGAGTTCCATAAACTAAGCCTAAGGGCTAGGAGACAAGAAGATGAAATGGAGAAGGTGGCAAGGTACATAAATGGGCTAAGGCAAGGGATACAAGATGAGATTAGCATGATGGCCCTTGACAGTATGCACAAATGTTTCCAATTGGCCTTAAGAGTAGAGGACAAGGCTAGAAGGAGGAATGACTTCCATCAAAGAAGAAGAGGTGGTAGCAATAATAGAGGTTTTCAAAGAGGTAGGGGTAACTTTGGTAGAGGACAGAGCCCTAATAGAAAAGAAGAAAATCAGTCCATGGATAGTGGTGGAGGAAACCAGTATAGAGGACCTTTCAAAAGGGGAGGATACAAAGGTAAAAGACCACCAAGAGGTAGGTTCCAGCCCCAAGGGAGGTCTAATTCAGTCTTTATTGGCCAATTCTATAACTGCAACCAAGTGGGTCACACAATGGGTAGGTGTCTTGAGAAGGCTTCCTCATCTTCAATGGGGGATAGAAGAAATTAGTTGGTGTAGGAGGATGACACTCAAAGTGTTACTTCTCCCATCTCCAAGGCAGGGCCAGTATTGGATGGAGAGAACTTGATGTTAAGGAGAACCTTGTTGAAAGTGCCTAGCACTATAGAGCCACCACGGAGGAAGAATTTGTTTAAAACAACTTGTAGGTCTCATGGGAATATTTGCAAGGTTATAGTGGACTCTGGATCCATAGAGAATATAGTGTCCACTGAGATGGTGGAGAAATCGAAGTTGAGAAGGATACCTCATACCACACCCTATAAGGTTTCATGGTTGAACAAGGGTCAAAAAATAGTGGTAGATGAACAAACCTTGGTAGAGTTTGAGATTGGTGAGTACAAGGAAAAGGTCCTATGTGACATACTACCTATGGATGCATGCCATCTTCTCCTAGGATGTCCATGGCAGTATGATGTCAAAGCAATAAATGATGGAGAGAAGAATAACTATGCCATCACCAACCTAGGAAAGAAGTTCCAAATGGATCCATTGCAAGAACCCAATGAAGAGAAGCATGTGGGGACAAGTGTGATGTTTTTGAGTGGGAAAGATTTTTTAAAGGCCATGAAAAAGGAGAAAGGAGTTTGTTGTGCAGTAGTGGTAAAACCAAAGGAGGGAACTAAGGAGGAAATCAATTTGCCACCAGAGATACAAGCATTGCTAGAGAATTACCATGAGATAGTAGATAATGGTTTTCCAAGTGCATTACCACATATAAGGGAAGTGAGTCATCAGATTGACCTCATTCCTAGAGAAGATTTTCCTAACAAAGCAACATATAGGATGACACCAAGTCTGAATGCAGAGATTGCAAAATAGATTCAAGATTGTTGAATACGGGGTTAATAAGGAAGAATTTGAGCCCATGTGCTATGCCAAAAGTACTTGCACCTAAGAAGGATGGAAAATGGAGGATGTGTATGGACTCCAGGGCTATAAATAAGATCACAATTAGATATAGGTTCCCAATTCCCCAGATAGAAGATTTGTTGGACAATTTAGGAGGTTCTTGTTACTTTTCTAAGGTGGACTTGAAGTCAGGGTATCATCAGATAAGAGTGAGGCCTGGTGATGAGTGTAAGATAGATTTTAAGACCAATGAGGGACTATATGAGTGGCTAGTAAATCCCTTTTGCCTAAGTAATGCACCTAGCACATTCATGAGGCTCATGAATGAAGTGTTAGAAGAGTTCATTGGTAAGTTTGTAATAGTTTACCTTGATGATATTTTGATCTTTAGCAGGACCATGGAGGAGCACATGAAGCATTTTAAGATGGTCTTAAGGAAGCTACATTAAGAGAAGTTGATGATAAATCAAGAAAAGTGTGATTTTCTCAAAACTGAACTAGTTTACCCTGGTTTTGTGGTTGCTAATGCATGTATGAAGATGAGCCCTAATAAAGTTAAGTCCATTTTGGAATGTCCTACACCTGAGTCCATAGGGGCTGTTAGGAGTTTCCATGGGTTGGCCTCCTACTATTGGAAGTATGTGAGGAATTTCAGTCATGTGTGTGCCCCTATACTTAACACCATAAAAGGTGGAATCAAATGTAAGTTTGAATGGACTGTGGCAACAAACCAAGGTTTTGAAATGTTAAAGAAGAGGATTGAAAAACTACCTACTCTTAGGTTCCCTAATTTTAATCAACTCTTTTTAGTAGAGTGTGATGCTAGCAAGATGGCTATTGGAGCAGTGTTAATCCAAGAAGGACATCCTGTGGCTTTCTTCTCTGAAAAGTTGAATGAGGCTAAACAAAAGTACTCCACCTATGATTTGGAGTTATATGTTATGGTTCAAGCCCTTAAGAAGTGGAGAAACTACCTCTTACCTAGGGAGTTTGTGTTCTGCACTGATAACCATGCTTTAAGTTTCCTGAATGGGCAAGAAAAGCTGAACCAAAGGCACATGAAGTGGGTAGAATCATTGTAGGCTTACACATTTGTTATAAAGCACAAGAAGGGGGTTAGCAACAAGGCTATAGATGCTCTTAGAAGAAGAGTATTCACAATCCAAGAGATACTAATACAAAGTGTGGGCATGGATGATTTGAAAGACCTCTACAAGGAGGAAAAAGATTTCAAAGAAGCCTATGAGGCATGTGTGAAATTTCAGTAGGGGTTTAAGGTGGATTTCAGTGAGTTTGTATTGTAGGAAGGTCTATTGTTTAAAGGTCACCTTATGTGTATACCTCAGTGCTCAATGAGGGAAAAATTTGTGAAGGAGAGACACCAAGGGAGCTTGGGAGGCCACTTTGGAGTGGATAAAACATTGGAGCAGGTGCATAGGCATTACTACTGGCCTAAGATGTAGTCAGACATTAGGAGATTTGTAGAACAATGTTAGATTTGTCAGAGGACAAAAGGACAAAGAAGCAAAAGTGGGTTGTATCAAACTTTATCTATACCCCAAAGGCCTTGGGAGTTCCTTAGTATAGACTTTGTTTTGGGGTTACCAAAGACACCTAGGGGTCATGATAGTGTGTTTGTGGTGGTAGACCATTTCAGCAAGATGGCACACTCCATTCCATGCAAGAAAATAAATGATGCTTCTCAAATTGCAGGTCTATTCTTTAGGGACATTGTGAGGATCCATGGTTTGCCCCTAAATATTGTAAGTGATAGGGATAGTAAGTTTGTAGGTCACTTTTGGAGGACCTTATGGAAGATTCTTGGAACAAACTTGTCTTTCTCTTCAGCCTATCATCCACAATCAGATGAGAAAATAGAGGTAGTGAATAGGTCACTTGGAAATTTGCTGAGGTGTTTAACTAAACAACATGGACAATCATGGGATCACATCATAGGGCAGACATAAATTGCATATAATGACTCCATTAATAGGAGTATAGGAAAGAGCCCCTTGAAATAGTATATGGGATCAATCCTAGAGGGATATTGGAGTTGAGGGATCTCAATTTGAAGGACAAGAGGAGTGCTCTAGGAGAGTCATTTTCTGAATAGATGAAGGAACTACATGATCAAGTCAATAAGACTTTAGCAAAGCAAGTAGAGAAGTACAAATCCAAAGCTGATCAAACTAGAAGAGACTTGCAGTTCAAGGTTGGGGATCTAGTACTAGCCTATCTTAGGAAGGAAAGGCTACCCAAGGGTCAGCCTACTAAACTATTGATGAAAAAGATAGGTCCTTTGAATATTTTGCACAAGTATGGCAAGAATGCCTATGAGGTGGAGTTACCTCCTGATTTGGGGATCTCACCCATTTTTAATGTTTGTGACTTGTATCCCTACAAGGGACCAACACCAGACATAGGTCAATCCACTCTTGTAGATTTGGAGGATGATGATTGGGTGAAAGATTTGCCTACCCAAAGCCATTGCAATTGGAAAGTGTGTTGGAATCTAAAGTGATAAAGAAGATAAGGAAGGGTAACTACAAGGAGTACCTCATCAAGTGGTAGGGACTACCTAAAGCTGAGGCCACTTGGATGACAGAGCTGGATATTCTAAAACATGGGGTCACCATTGAAGACCTCCTAACTCAAGGGACTTGAGTCATTTTGTCCAGGGGAGTATGGTGTAGGGAACCTCCCTATTTGATGTTTTGATGTTGTTTAGGGTTGGATTAGTATTTTTTGTGTGTGTTAGAATAAGTTCCAAAAGGTTGGAAGCAATGTTAGTTTAACTTTATGTTTGTAAGGGCCTTAGTGCTCTTTGAGTGTTTTAGGACATCTTGGCTTCAAATTGTGAAAAGTTGCCATTTTAGTGCAACAGGGGTTAGAGGTATTTTTTAGGACCCTACATATCGTATTTAGGGTCTTAGGAGTCAACATCAACCATCGAGTTGACAAGGAAAGTCAAAATGCATTAAAATACAAAAAGCTGCTAGCAACTTTGAAAGTTGCTCGAGCAACTTTTGCAAGAAATGAAAAAATGTAGTTAGAACTAATTGTAACTACCCGTGATCAGTATATGATCATGGAATCAATGTTTTGGAGAGGTTAATGATATTTTGGATTGAGACACTTAGTTTTGACACCCTTGTATGGATGACTGTATCTATTTTTGTGTAATCTGCACTGTGTCTTTGCTTTTGTATGGTTGTGTATGGATTGGCATAGGTGATCAAGCTCCATGTTAGTGTAGTGTTTTCTGTTAGGTTCCATATGCAATAAATAGTTTGTTTTGAAGTTTTGTAGGTGTTAAGTTTCAAGTTTTTGAAGGTCACTGGTCTGACAGAGACAAAAACAGTGCTACCTAGTTAGAAATGGCTCTAACCTAAATTTCCTCTAGTGGAATTGACTAAAACCATGGGGTAAGTAGGGTTAGCATCTATAGATAGGTTTTATGTTTCCTTTTTGGTTGTTTCAATGGATTTCATAGGCCATAAGTGAAGCCCTATGGCTGACTGGTGAAACTAAGTGAGCTAGGACAGGGAGAAAAACAAATTGGATTGAGCACCCATGACCCTTTAGGGAAGATTTAGTGGCATTTATAGATGCACTAGATATTCTCCTAAAATTATTAAATGGTGGTTGGAGGTGAATCAACGTTTAGATACAATTTTGTCAATTATTCATGCTGACTGGTCCAGAGTCCTAATTAATAGGCTATAATCTAGGGCTTGCAAGAAAGTTGGGTTTTGGGTGATTCCAGAGGTTAGGTTTTTGGATTCTGATAGTATTGGGTGATGTCTTGAAGATTTTAAATTTTTTTTGTGTAGTCACTTGGAGATTTTATGAGCATTTGGCCAAAATCGGTTGAAATAGACCTACTAGGAATTAGGCAATTAGGCCTCCTAGTGAAATAGTGACCAATTGGATTGGTAAAGTATCTTGATGTATTGGGATGATTGTAGAATGACCTATAATGGGTCAAGAAGGGTGTTGAGAGTCTTGGTGAATGTGTGGGAAGATCCTAGGCAGAAGATTGGCATTCTATGTGGAGTTCTAGTGGGAAAAACTAGGCTTTTGGTTAACTAGTTGGACTAGTTAGGCCTATAAATCTTGGAGTCTTTTAAGTACCAACTATACCTTGGAGGAGAAGTTGGTGGAGAGGGTCTTGGAGGTCCTAAAATAAGGAATATCCAACAAAGAACAACCATTGGATGGTTGAGTTAGTCATTAAAGGATCTTGGAGTGGAGAATATCCTAGAGTATCAAACCCTCTGCATCAACAATTTACAACCCGGTAAATGTTTTTACAGTGCCAGGAGGGCCCTGAATAATGGCCAATTTTTTAGTGAGCCCATGATTAATGGCCACCTCCTGACTATCATCAATAGAATCACATTTGTAGACTTGTTTCCAATCAAAATTACATTCAAGCTGTGCTGTTTTGGCTTCCAGATAAACTAACTGATCTATAAACAAAATATTGAATGAAAGAAAAAATTCTACACCATCTTTACCTCCTTTCATCCCCACATATTCAACAGAGTTATAAACCTAGAAATTAGAGGACCCTTTCTACTCAACAAACTCCCTCTAATTTTCTTCACACAGTCCCTATAAGGTTCAAGTAAATCTTCTCTTATAACCCTGAACTGGGTGTGTAAATAAATACATATACATTCTCATATGGCTCTGCAGTTCTCTATTTATAGGAATACAAGAGTCTCCATCTGTGCCATCATTTTGCAAGAGTTCCATGGCAGGAGGTAATATATGGGTTTTTGAAATATCTCCCCTGCATAAAAAATAAAATTGTTGGCCCCAATTCATTATCTCTACATTTACAGAGAAAAATAAAAATTCTATGCCAAAAAAAAGTTTCAAATTCGCTGGTATTCACATGACAACTAACATTACTCATTACCATGGACTAAATGCAAATTCTATGCCAATGTGTCGAAATGGGTCATGGGGACTTCCTTAGGGTCTTAATGTGTGATAAGGTGTACTAGGACCCCTAGGAAGTCCCCGCGACCCCTTTCAACACATTGGAACACTCAAGTGTGATGACATTATTTTTCCATTAGTAAACTTAGTGAAAAACATTGATAGAGATCACCAGCAGACTAAAGCATTACCGCCAGAATTCAAGCATCACCGACAGATTACAAGCATTACCGGCGAACAACAAACATACTCGAAAGAACACAGAGGTAATGAAAAATGCTAAGAATAAAAGTGACAAGCATCACCGGCGACCACAAGCATCACCGGTGACACAGTTTTGAGAACTAACCCAACAGGAACAGAAAAGGTGTACCCGATGACAAGTTCAAGAAAGGAACACCGATGACCAAGAAAATTGACCGTCAGAACCGACAGTCAGTTAAAGAACCCACAAATTGTGGATCTGATTTTTACATGATGGATAAAGCAATGTAATTCTATTTATATAGTTTTATTTTATTTTAAATCATAATTTGATGGTCATGCAAGCTTTATGTAAATTCTTTAAAGCATCCTAACGAATCTAAATCATATCTAACTAAAGATCAAGGTCAAGTTGTATACCTTGGATCTAGAGTTAACTTGCGATGCATGAATCAAGAATTAAACCTAAATTAGTATAAATAGATGTTGAAACTCAATTGTGAGTGATGAATTCATTATTGATGATAGCCATGAAGAGCATCTAAGGAGTAGAAGGCAAAATTCATGCAAAGTTCAGAAATAGAATACATCAGTTGTCAAGAACACACAGAGGCTACCGACAAGCAGATAAAGGTATTATTTAATCATGGAAGGATGATTACTAATATGTATGAAGCTTTATAGGATCTGTTATCAGCAATTGAAGATTGCATATATCATCAGATCAAAGACTTATGTAGTTGCATTCTAACAAGTGCATCACATCTAAAATCCTTTTGTAGAAGGTAGACTTAACCGTTCTTTCCAAATCTCTTAACAGAGTGCACACTTAACAGTGTTGCTAAAGCTTCAAATGAAGTAGATCTTAACAAGTCTCCACTGTAATACTCCTAACAGGGTAGGTCATCAGAAGTGACCAATTGTAAGCCTTAACCGACCCCTTCTTATCTGCAGATAGTGAAGTTTTGTGGGTAACAATCCCCACTGTAGTTTTTACTTCCTAATAGGAGATTTTTGCGATATCATATCTTATGTTATGTGTTATCTATTCTCATGAATGTTTCTGTTATGGTTACATACTAAAGAATTTATGATATGATTGCATATGCATAAAGAAAGATGAACAGTTAGATAAGATAATTTACAAAATGATGATCAAGGGTTAATGGGCTAACCAAGAAAAGTTTTAGAGGTACTGATTCACCCCTCCCCTCTCAACACATCATCTCAATATAATTCCAACAATTGGTATCAGAGCTAAGTCTCTCTCTTGAAAAGCTTAAAGACTTGAGAGCAAAGATCAGAGCAATGGACAAGTTTAGACTGGACATGACTATTGAGAATGAGCAGTTACAAATGCAAATTAACTATGAGCAGTATAAGGAGGCGAAGATAAAACTAAGAAAACTTCTTGATGAAAGACAAATTATGGCAACCAGGCTGAATGAGAAAGACTACAAAGAAATGGAAATACAAGAGTACTTTGAAATAGCAGAATCATCATTGAGCAAAGCTTTAGACACATTAGTTGAAGAAATTACAACTATGCAAGAGATCAATCTACATCTGACAGATCAAATCAAGATGCTGCAAATTGGTCAAGAAAATAAAATGGTAAAAATGATTGATGTCATGAATGATGCAAGAAAAGATGAAAATGAAAGAACACTAGCCATTGATGATAGGAGGAAAATTACAGAGAAAATACAAGAGAAAGAATCAGAGATTCAAAGACTCACTGAGCATCACCATGAGGTTACCAACCAGATTATTCTTATGAGTCAAGAAGCAAATAGATTAAATACAGAACTCATTGAAAGAATACAGATCAT
>MU217376.1:627143-656372 GCA_018584345.1 Thuja plicata | reverse complement strand
CCTTATACTGGTGTAATTAACCTATATATTAATATGTCCTATATAATATATATTATATATATACTATACTTGATTTTATTATATATACAACAATATTTTATATATAATATATAATACATATCATATTCAATATATATTTTTTACTATATATTTTATATTGTATCACACACACACACACACACAAAATATATATGACATACAATTTAAATATGAAGATATTATGTGATATATTGTAAAATAAATATTAATATATAATACATATAAAATAATATATAATATATGATATATAATGTAACATTTAATATTAATATATATTATATAATATTTAATATATATAATATATAATCTAATATATATTTTTTGATATATAATATATCATATGAAGGATGGAGAAATGGGAGGGAGAAAGGAGTTGGAAAAAAATTAAGAGGGAGAAAGGGGAGGGAAAATTTAAAAATCAAAATTCTGTCAGGATTTTCGGGTACCCAAAAATATCGGGTACCCGATTAGGCTTGGTATTGCTTTGTGCACCAAACCTACATGGTTAACTATACAAATGTCACAAAAATGTGTTTTTCCCCTGTTTCTCTGAGTTCCAGACTTTGACCATGTAGTTGACGACTTTTTTCACCTGAATTTGATGAAACAAAAAGGGTATCTTAAGGAGATTATCAACTTTCTATCGATATAATTGTTGTCAAATTTTGAATTCGGTAAGTAATTATTAGTTATTTTCTAATCGAGTTACCTCTAAAGTGCTGATTTACATACTGATTGAAAAATGACTATAACTTTCAGACGGTATAACATTTTTGAAATCTGAAAAATGTGTCACATTCTATGCTTCGCCTACTATAAGGAATTTTTTTTTTGAATTTTGTAAATTTTTCAATGAGTTAAGGTGGTCAGACATGGGTGTCTTTTTATTCTAAAAATGTTGTAGCAGAAAATTGATAATTAATTATTTTTTTGGAATAAAATTACAAAAAAATATGCGTCACATCTGGGCATGAGTCTACTACTTATATATAAAATCTTATAATAAAATATTATCATTTGATTATGATTAAGGTGGTCAGACATATGCCTGCTTCTTATTTTTTCCTAAAATTGTTTTACTGCTGCATTGAAATCTATACTTTTCACCAATCATATTAATTTTTTTTCAAAAAAGGTCTCGTAGTTTAGAAACTACAATCAATTTTCTACAGATTCTATTCTTACAACTTTTTGATTTTAGGTTGATAGCTAGTTTAAATTTTCATGTCAAGTTGACTAACCCTGATTTGCTGATTTTTCATTGCCACTTAAGGGCATAGTTTGGCCCCTCATGATCTTTGACATACCCTGATACCCTTATCATGGAGGCTTTTGCTGAGGATTGTAAGAAGAGTGTTTTGCATGTCTACATGCTCGAGCAAGGGATAAATGAAGAGATTGTCTCCCATGTCTCCAATACCCTCATTGAAGGTAGGAAGTTCTACAGAGATAAGAAATCTGTAGCGGATGTCGTGGATTTTTTACTTCTTCTTGGTGAACGAAAAAAGGATCTCAAAAGCACAGATGGGGGTTTCGACAAAATTTCTGTTCCAAATCCTTGGTAGAACATCACAAAGGTAATTATGTGTTACCTGACTTTAGATGGGAAGCTTGGCAGTATTTTCAGCTACCATTTTGTTATCTTGAATCATTTCCATCATGACAAGGTAATTTCTATTTTGTTCTATTTGGTCTCTTCACTTAACCATAACATTGTAGCCCATAGGAAAAAAAACCCTCCTCTCAATTCCTTCATGAGGGTCTTATTCTCTTGATTATGGAACATGATAAAGCCCTCCATGTGGAGAAATTTCCCCCTCCTAAAACTAGTATTGAGTTTAAAAAAAAATGTGAGGGTTCATCACGGGGACATAGATTTTGAACACCCATATATTGATTCGGATGGAGATGATGGTTTGCATATTTATAAGGGACAAGATAAGTCAAAAAAAACATATTAAAACTCATTTTCCCCTAATAAAAAACAACATATTAACATACCTACTACTATTGGGTTCCAACAAGAAGTCGAGTCCACTTTTTGGCCAAAAAGTGGAACTATTTTTCCTAATTTTTCAATTTTTTCCTGTTTGACCTAAATATTTGAAGCACTTAGAGATTAAATCTTAAAAAAATTTAGTAATAGAAAGTACTAGTAGTCAAAGTCTACTTTCCAAATATGTAATTTATTTGAATACTTAAATGATAAAATTCCATTTTCAACAGGCATTACTAAAAACCACATTTTAAAAGTCACTTTTCAGGACCATACTATGCTCGTGTATGACAAGCAAAAATTGACCTAAATAAAATTATTTACCTAAATCCATTTTTGGGATGGTATGAAACACAATTAAGATTCATGACAATATTTTTTTGTGTTTTTTTATTAAATGTTTTTTTTGTTAATTTTTTATTGGGCATAATTGTTATTTTTAAACCTTTCATGTACATCAAGCATAATTTGACCTAAACATATCATTTTCCTAATTTTTTTAAAGTGAGTAGAATAATCTCTAGTTTGATGTCATATACTTTTTCTCCAAGAAATTTTCAAAAAAAAAGTCATTAAAATAACAAGAAAGCCTGTCATCTCTAGTTTGTAGACCTGTTTAAGTAGAAATTTATTGGAAAATAGAAAAAAAATAATCAAATTTAAAATATGCTACATATTTAAATTTGCATAGTCTGATCTATAATGACTTTTTTTTTGTAAAAAAAAACTACAAAAAATCTATTTCGATTTGTGGCCAAAGATTGTTTTTTTTTCTGCAGAGTCAGATGTACTCCAAGCTTCAGATCAAACTAGATCCAAAGCTAGGGGTTAGTTGACCAAGCCTTTCCCAAAACTAATCCCAAAGCGATTTCGGAGGCAAAATTTCAAATTTTAAGGAACAGGGCCCCATTTAACAAATATTACCCCATTTTAGGAACGTCACCTTGATCCTTTTCTATACATTGAAAATTTAGGGAAAAAAGGAATGTGACGTCGTTTCATAACGGGTTAACATTTCATTTTTTATCTTTTTTTAAAAAAACTACTAATATTTTTTACTACAACTAAATTGTACTTCCAGTATGGCTGAAAATGATGGATTCTTCAAATTTTTGAAGGACCCAACCATGACTAATAATTATTTATAGTTCAAAAAATATATTAATAAATAATTATTTATAAATGTTAAATTTTTTATTTAAAGTCTTTCCAGAAAATATAGTTTTCTTTCTTATTTTCTTACTTATACTTTTTCTATATTATTAACATAAATTAGATATGAGATCTATGAGTACATAAATAAAACAACTTTTTTTTAAAATTTTAAATCACCAAAATAATTCAATGCCCTTTAGTCAAAGAAAAAAAATTACATTTCAATTTATAATAATTAAGGGAATATATTTAAGTCCTCTTATATAAAACAAAATTAACTTCTTTTCAACCATTTTCCCCAACAAAATATTAGCCCTCTTGAAGTTTCAATACTTTTAGTTTCCAGACCTTGTTTTATTTTCTCCCCACCATTTGATGGGAATTAGAAGATTGAAATATTCAACCTTGCATATAAAATAAATTTTAATAAACCCAAAAATGCCACATTGACATGAATGAGCAGTTTATGTAGTTAAAGAATTCCACATTTTGTTCAGTTTCCATTAAATAAAAGAATTATTATGTTTTAAATTAGTAATGGGCTTTGTTAACACGTAGGCATTAACCTTGTTTTCCTTAAAAAAAACATTTACTATTACCTTTACTTATTTTTCAAAGATGCTTTTAACTTTTTGTATTGACTTTCTTATTATTAGTTCTTGCCAAGACAGGCAAAATTATGCATTCAAGCATTTTTTTTTCCTATTAATCTAACCAATCATACTACCAAATTTAAAAATTTGAGCAAGAAATCTATAGTTGACACTTACTCACATTTTTCTATAATTTAAAAAACTATATTTTTATGTTTTCCTAATGGCTTATACTCTCAACAGTCAGTGGGAAAAAATGAATTTCAATTCTAAAAAATAATAATAATTTTCTACAAAATACCTTGTGATGTGACATAAATTTTTACTTCTTTTCATCATAATGATGTGTCACTGTCTTGTCAATACATATTTGGACATTTGTTGTTTAGGAGTCCACTTCTAATTGATGAAGCTATTGAAATTTATGCAAATCTGGTTAAATCTATGCTAATGTCATATACAGTGCATGATATGAAAAGAGCTTTCCAATTATTCAATGTCCACTCCACCAGATTAATTGCATCCTTATCTCTTGAGCCCCACATTGAAAACTCTTTCTACCATGATTTCTAGGTGTTGGCAGGGGTATGACTGACCGTGATGCAATTCTGTGGCACAGGGATTTGAAGCCCCACTCTTCTGGGGATTTTTCTATTGCGATGGTGCAGGCCAATTCCTCACTGGAAGATCAAGGGTAGGTGTTGAATAGAACCTTTGGGACTTATGTTGGTATCTACGATGGCCACGAAGGTCCTCAATCTTCCAGATTTATCAATAGCTATTTGTTTCTTCATGTTGAAAGTAAGTAAATTTCCTATAACTATTTCAAGCTGAGATTAGATTTTGTTATTGTGTGTGTGTTAATACATAGATAGTTTGCCCACTGCCTTGATAGTAGCATTTGGTTTTAGAGGTTTTGCTTACTATTTTTGTTGATCCCGACAAGTTTTTGTATTATTCATTTTGTGTCAAATTTCTCAATTTGACATGCTTTATGCCTTCTGGGGTTTGAACCTGGATCTTTTTGGGGGATAAATGGGTGGAGTAGCTCTCCCTTTCAAATTTTTTCGAAGAATGCTTTTAAAATCTGTGCTTATCGCCCTTTGCACCATGCCCTTCTTCGCTTTCATAGTCTCAATTTGGGGAGTTGATATTGAATTTATATTTATATACGTGTGTATGAACGGAAACGTCTATGCAGCAGACTAAAACGTATTTCTTACCAAGGGGGACACTTAGTTTTATTTTCAACTTCCTTATTATGTTTTACGTTTTAGTCTGCTATTTAGCCAATACCCAAGTACATCATATGAACTAGTTTGTCTAATTTCTATCATCTGAAAGTTTATGAGTAGCAATTTAATTTCTGATGTACAATCAAGTCACCCACTGAAAACTCATTGGAGGTTGTTAGAGCATGGCTTGAAGACATGGAAACCAAACTGTCTTCATCCATCGATGATTTGCCAACAGGTTTCTATGACGCTCTTCTTCTGCAAGGCCTGCAAGTCGATCATGCAGAGAATGGGTGCCTTCTCTGCACAGTCAAAGTCCCTCCACGCCTCCTGGTAAGATACCCATTTCCTCCTAACCTTAGAAAGTGGAACTTTAATCTCACTTCTAAACTCCAAGAACAATATTAGAATCTTCACTATCAAGTATTGATTTGATCTTGGATTGGTTTTGAACCATTGAACTCATTTAGATTAGGAGTTGAAACCTAGGCCCAAATCTAAATTCAATTGCTTTTAAGTAGATCCATGCCTCTTAAAATATGAGAGAGTGGGTTGGGTTTATTCACTCACTTTTAAGTAGATTCACGAGTCCCGTAATAGGATAGAGTAGGTTGGGTTTGCTGATATTTGTTGTATGATCAATTTACTCTCCAGACTGCAACGGAGCTGGAAGCTTTAAAGTAGGGGAGAGGACCCGGTAGTTGAGCACCCTAACTTGGCAGTTCTCAAAATCCTACATGGAAATTTCAAATCACTCCCATTTTTTTACAGTAGCTTACTTGGCAAGTCCCCTACTTATAACTAAGGTTTCAAGGCCACATCATCAAATACAATGCCACATCAACATGCTTTTTGCCAATGTGTCCAAAACAGCCCAAAAAAAAGTGAGACCAATTGTAGTGCATTAGGGACCCCCATACTTGTACAGCTGATGTGGCATCACACTATTGGTTACTTTTTAGGAAAAGGGACACATTTCATTCAATTATGGGTAGTCATAATTAGCAAAAGCAACTTTAAAGTCATAAATATTGGTACAATGTTGTTAAAAATATTGGATATTAAATCAGCAAGTATGAGTATATAATTAACAACAACTATCACAACTATTAGAATGTGCTCAACTACCGGGTCCTCTCCCCTAAAACACTCAACATCATGTTAGTGGGAGGTTTTAAGTTGGATTTGAGTAGGTCCACGAAAAATCATAGCTTTTGGGTCATCCTATTGCAATTGATAATTAATAGATATTCAATTGAATAATTAATGCTTATTATTATATAGTCATTAATAATAAATAGTAGAATAATTACTTTACATAATAATAGATGTTATTAATAATGAATATGATAATATAAGTTATTATTATATGTTTACTATTATAATATAGATAAATTATTATATGTATAATTATACGTAATACTAGTTATCTAATTATTATTATATTTAATTAGTTAATTTTATAATATTGGTATAGCAAAAGTAATACAAGCACAATAACCAAAAAATCAGCGATGAAGACAGTAAGTTTGTTAGATCAGAAGACTTTAAAAAAAATGAAACCTAGGAAACAATTACAATTACAAATATTCAGGCCAAACAAATGCTTCAACTCAATCTAAATGTTTTTCTAATGCAAACAAAAATCTTAAATGTCAGTTACACTTTTGTTTATTACTTTATTTCCCTTCCTGGTACATAGTCAGGACATAAATTTCCATATAATGATTTGCAAAATATCACATGAGGAATATGAGGTTGGTACCAGCTAAAACTCTGATAATAAATATCCAATCAAAATTTTAGAAGATTCCACAAATATCAATAAGTAACATTCTGAATTGAAAACATTTGTGAAGTTTCAGAACCAGATAGTTGATGCACAATACATATTATCTTAATGTTTTAAAATTTTAGATTTCTCAAATTCTGGAATGACATTGAGTCTTAATATCAAATACAAAGCTATCAATGCATACCTTGAGAGAAAAATTGAATAGTTTTTTTAGGAGTTCAAGCCTGGTGAACCATGTTTAACACCTTTGAAAATTGACATGCTTTGGCCTCCAAACAAACAAACTTGTCAGTCACCCAAAGATGAATGGTTATTGTCATCCTTTTGACTGAATATGGAACAAATTGAATTTTATAGGGATTAGGCATGACTCCTTCGAAACATCCTGTGTGGTAAAACAAATTGCAACAATGATCCAACAACTGAGCTGATAGAGTAGTAAACCATAGCAAACCGGTGCTCTTGCATTGTCCAAAAACTACTGATAGTCCAAAGAAAGAACTGACAAACAACTAAAACTATCCCCACTTGAATTTTTGGAAATAATATAATGGTGTGTACTGAGAGGGGAGGGGTGAATCAGTACCCTTAAAACTTTTTGTCAATTAACCTTTATCCTTTATGTAATCAATTCCTTGCATTACCGACCATATCTATTTTTCTATCTTTATGCATGTAATATCAATTCATAAACATAATTTGTATGTAAACATTCATAGAAACATTCATGAAATGTATTGACACATGACACAAGATTTGGTAACGCAAAAAACCCCTGTTAGAAGGTAAAAACTATGGTGGGGATGAAACCCACAAAAAATTCACTATCTGCAGAATGGAAGGGGTCAGTTAAGGCTTACAGGTTTGATCACTTTTGATGATCTTACCCTGTTAGGAGTAACATGTTTAGAATAGTTAAGGTCTACTCTATTAAGAGCATTGGCAACACTGTTTAGTGTGCACTCAGTTAAGAGGTTTACAAAAGGATTGTTAAATCCACCTTCTCAAAGGATTTCTTCTATTTTCTACACTTGTTAGAATGTAGTCAAAAATACTTACTGACCTGAGTATATGCAATCTAGAATTGTTGATTATAGATCCATTAAAGTTCACATGTATAATGTATCACCTATAGTGATTGATCAATACCTCTGTTCTGCTCAATAGCCTTGAATCTGGTTCTTGATAACCTATTTCATCTTTTGTTGTCCTTCTACATAAATATCTATCTTTGATCCATAAATGTTCTCCTTGGCTACAATCATCATCACATCATCTTGTTCTGATTGATTAGACATCTATTTATACATTAGATTGACCTATTTTAGTTTCACACTTTTCAATGATAACTCTATGATCAAAGGTTTTTAACTTGACCTTGATCTCCAAGTTTGCATGTTTACAATCAGTTAGACTACTTAAAACAATTAAAATTGCATTGCTTGTCCCTTAAGAAATGGTTTTAAAGATATACTTTAAATCTAAATATAAAACTTAATTGTTTTATCTGACGTGTAAGTCAGATCCACATTTCTTGAAATATAACTGTCTCTCGGTAGACTTGTGCTCGGGTTGCTCTTTAGTTTTTCTGTCGGTGTTCATTGTAAACTTGTCTGCCAGGTTCCTCTATGAGTTGTGTTGTCAGTTTACACAGTGATCTGTCTGTCGGGTTCCTCTATTCTTAACATTTTTGGTGACCTCTGTTTAACTGTCATGTCGGGTTGCACTGAAATCCTATCTTTCAGTGATCATGTACTGATGGTTCCAAGAATTTTTTCTTTTGCATACTAATGGAAAAATATGTCATCAATCTCCCCCTTTGACATTAATATGAAAAACTGATATGTGCAAAACTTAAAATGTTTAGTATATATATACCATGTGTTCACCTTGTCAATATGACTCCCCCTATGTGCATGCTGGTATTATATGTATATGTATATATACTTGCCTTTATACTATTTCCCCCTTTTCATTATTTCCCCCTAATACCTTACCAATTCCCTTTATCTCTTTGTCACATATTATTTCCCCCTTTTTTTGATAATAATGACAAAGGTGTAATATCATACTTACAACTTGTCAAAGATATGGGAATGGTAGTTCTGCATGTCTTCTATAATTTTCTCCCACTTCTCCTTAAGGTGTTCAAGGGTCATGATCTCCAATGTGATCCTTGCATGCATATCATATATGCTTTCTATCACAGACATTTATGGGGTGGCAATCAATGTGCTTGTCAATGTCATATGTTGTTGTAGTAATGTAAGATTCAGTAGGAGTAGAGCTTGAAGCTCGGTTACCTCATCTCTAAATTTTGTTTCTGCCTCTAGTATCTCAAGTCTCAACCTTTTATCTTCCATTATCTTTTCATAATGCAACTTGATTACATTTTTTGTGGTTGTAAGACTTTGTGCACTAGCATTTAGATATGCATCTATCTGTGCAATCTTTTCACTATTCTCCTTAGTAAATTGCTCTATTGTGCATAACTTCTGAACTAAGGTTATAGCTGCTAAAATGATTGGTTCTAATTCATTTACTATTTTAGATAGCTTTACCTTGTTCTCGGCCACTTCTTGGCTGATTTTCTCTGTCAATTTGTATTGATATTTTTGCTCTGCATGTTATTCTATTTCCTTCTCTGTATCCACATTACGTGAGGTGATAGCTTCAGTAAGAATGGATAATTGATCAAGTATAGAAGCATTTTGTTCAATGTTAGTATCAGGTACAATTTGCAAAAGTATTTCCTTGGTTATCTCTAGTACCTGTGTGTCTTTTGTTTCCTTTTTAAGCTTATCTTGGATAGCTTTCCTTTTAAAAAGTTTGGCATACTTTGTAAGTGTCGCAGGATCCAATGTCCTCGGATCATAGGTAGGAATTTCAATTATCTCATCTAGTGTGACTAGATTCTTATTCTTTTTCTTTTTCTCCTTTGAAAGTGTCGTGGAGGCACCTATATGCAGTACAATAGCAAGTTCCTTTGCTTGGTCTGAAGTACTAGATGAAGGATTTGGAGGTGTTGTTCCTTTTACCTACTGCTTGGTGTCTACCTATCAATTGGGAGTGGAAGTCTCCACATCAACCTTAGCTTTATCTGCAACATCTCCTTCGGTATCCTTAGGAGTGACATCACCTTTCTTCTCTTCTTCACCTTTATCTTTTGGCTTTCCATCTGTTCCTTTATGTTCTTCATCTGTTACATTTATATCTCCATCTATATGTTCATCAGTTGTGTTTTTTGGTTCCTCTTCACCTTTATCTTTGGGTATGCTTGCATCAAGGTTGGGTGATTTCTCCTTTTCTGAGATGATATTGATAGCTTGTATCAATAATGGCATTTGCCATGGAATGTTAACTTTATAAAAATTTGTTTTTGTGTCCTATTCCTTGGATTTCTCAGAGGTAACAGTGACATCTTCGTCTACCTTTACCTCATCGACAAGATCTTCGGTGATATCTATTATTTTTACATCTTGGATTGTGACATCGGTTGTGTCCTGTAATGACTGCAAAATTTGAGCAATGTCATCCATTTCCTTACTAGCTTCAGTGTTCAATTCAACTTGATTGTCATCCTTAGTTTCATTTATGAGAATGTGTTTAGGGCTCAGTGTAGCCTCTTTTTCTTCATTATGAGGCTTGTCGGTGAGTGCTAATACTCTCTCGAGGCTTGTATCCTCCTTAGGTACATCGATTATTTTCCTCCAAGTATCCTCACTTTCCTTATCAAGATAAATTAGGCTTCCCTGTAGCACTTTCTAGGCTCTCAATTTTGGTGAGAACTTCTTTGAATGTAACTTCATCATTTCTTCAATTTCTTCCATTTTGGACTCGGGTGGCATAACAAAAACTAGGGCTCTTTCCCTTATCTATTTTTCAGAATTCAATGCAAATGTCCACCTTGATGATAGTCTGTCTAGAAGTTCTCATGGAATCTTATCTTCAAAATGTATAGGAATATATTTTAATTTACACATTGATTGGATGAGTTCTTCTTCGATCTTATTCTAATCCTTGGGATTCAATTTTAGCCATTATCTAACCTTGGGCTCAGTTATTGAACCTGACCCGATGATAAATTTCAAATCTCATCAATTGTGGTAGGAAGTTTGTTCTTTATAGGTAATTCATCTTGTTCAGTATCCTCAATATCTTCCTTGCTTTAGATTAGTCTTTTTACCCTCTTAGGTTCTAAAGTCTATCTGGTTTGAGGTTTCATTTTATATGTCCTCACTTGTCCTTTCTTGACCGGTGATGAATCTTCTTTTGCTGTTTGACTCCTTGTCCATGATGCAGCACTAGTTCTTGGCTTCTTCGAGGGTGGTGCATCAGAATATGTTGATTTGGAGTCACTCACTTGTTCAGCTTCATCGATGGGTGACTTTCCCTCGGTGTCTTCTTGTTTTTTTGTTTCTTCTTCATTGACCGAAAACTTCTTCTCAAGTGTTTTGACTATTTTGGTCTTCTTTCTATCAATCTTCTTTACAACTAGGCCGGTCTTTATTCTTTCCTTAGCCTCTTCATAGGTTCCAAACCTTGGTAATGATTTTTCTAATGGTTCATTTAACAATGCTTCAATAGAATTGGTTGCTTGATCTATATTGATCTCATAGTCAAGTGGGGCTAACCATGTTGTCCTTGGTACAACTGGTCTGATCAATGTGGTATTGGTGTCCACCATAAAATAAATGTCAATTTTATATTTGTATACCTGCTGTTATGGTATCCTCATCCTTTTTTCATTCTATCCTTAAATCCAGTGAAATATTCATCCATAACAAAAGTAAAGTTGTCACCTAGTGACTTGATAAACTCACTAATCTGTATAGTCACCTGTCGAGTAGTGTCCCAATTGACATTATCGACAGATGGGAAAAAGTCTTTAAAGTAGAAAATTATGCACATTAGGAGTGATCCAAACTTACATGAGTTAGACTTTGCAGACCTAATAGTCCTCATGTTCTCCTCCAATTGCTTCATTAGAAGCTTGAATAGATCCAATTGCAATCCCTTCTTTACAATAGTATGTGTAGTATCTACTGCTCTGGATGCAATACTATTCATCCTACTAGCTTGGAATATCTTGTATCCCAGCACACATTCACAAAATTTTAGTTTAGGATCCTTGATGGAATTTACCTTCAATCCTCTACCATCCCATTTTGCACTTGTCATCTTCTCAATCTCGGGGCGAGAAGGGTGTTTAAGTTCCTTGGCCTTGTTGGTTATAGGATAACCGGTCACTGTGTGTTTAACATCTCTAGAGATTTGTTTTGGCTCATCTAGCCACATCTTTCAGTCATGCACTCTACTTAGCACTATCCTGATCCATTCAATTTTAAATTCCTTCAGGAACAATAGGGCATTTGTCATCCCTTTAACCTCTATGTGTTTATGCTCATCTTTGATGGTTCCTCCTGTGCAAATCTTTTTGTAAGCTTGCTCAACCTCAAGATCTCCTATCTAAGTGATCTTTCAATGTATGTATGCCCTGACATACTCGATCAACAAAACCCTAGGTGGTATGTCAGAGAATGTTCTAGCCTCGTCGGGTTGTGAGGAAACCTCTGGAAAGAACTTGTAATGTGGCTCCTCACAGGTGGAGTTCTTGATCAAATTGACCTTATTTTCCTTGGCATTATTGATCTTGGTTACACGGGATGTGGTTGCCATGGTTTCTAAAAATTTAGGGATTTTCATAAAACAAACTATGAGCTCGGTGATCTTAGTTACTTACTTACCCTTCTATAGCTGTTGTGAATCTGTTTGAATACCCTGAATCTGCTTGATAATCGCTTCTGCAATCTAGTCATTGTTGTTCTCTATGTGCTCTGCTTTTCTCTGCTTCTTCACTCTCAATCGCATGGTGAATAATGAGCTCTTCCATTGACCTTTTTATAGAAGATTCCCTAAGTGGCACATTTGACATTTTACCCACTTGTCAGGTGTCTAAGATGGAGTCGCTCGGGTGACATGCCAACTTCATTCTCAGTGAGAACGCGATGCTCAACGCAAGTGTCAACTTATTTGACCTTTCACTTGTTTACCGATGGATCTCGATATATGGCGAAGACAACATTATATTTTTACATGATTATCAATGATTCTCAGTTTGCACTAGCAACTTAGCTTTGTAAGTATACTGATGATTTTTGGTATTCACTTACCGATCTGATTGAATTCAGAAATTTATAACAAGTAATACGATAGTGCATCTTTAATCATGCTAGTTTGGCATTTTATCAATGCATAATGGAACTGATGTAAAATGTAACTTGGTATAGTGCAGATCCATACTTAGTTGTTTTGCTTAAGTGGGGTAGTTATGTCACCAAATCCATTGGATAAGGTGTCACCAATTGTATTTCTCAGTCTAGCATCATTAGTGTCTGTATATTTCCTCCACATTTTGTTTCTCATCATCTTGATGTCTCGAATGGTATTTCCTTTGGCAAAGGTGCTTGTCTTTGTCACTCGGTCTTTGTATTCCTTGCTTAGATGATCAACCCTATGATAGTGTAAGCATGCCATTCCAGTGTTAGTCTAGCTTTTGGACTTTCTTATCCATTTTTTCATGTAGTTTGCAGCTATGTGTCCATATCTACCACATGTTGTACAATTTGTCGATGTGTTGTAATCCCAAACATATGAGTTACCAACTCTTTGTAGTTGATAAGAATTTTCTTGTTCTTTTGGCTTTCATACTTGTCTTTTCTTCTTCCTGCATTCAAGAGATGTGTGCCCATGCATTTTGCAGGTAGGACAATATTTTTCCATGTAGGTTTCCTTATTTGGTTGTTTTAACTTAGATTTACATTCATATGCTTTATGTCCTTTCTTGTTAAAGTTATAACAATTTCCTATGAATGTAGATGTGTATTTAGGAATACCTTTCATTTTTATTATGCAAAAATTTGATGTGTGGCCTGCTTTTCCATAGTGATTTCATGATTCCTTCCTTGGTCTTGGATTTGTGTAGACATCTTTGTGATCAGCTTGGTATGGTGATTCTCCATGCTCATTATACCTAGTCTGGTATTGTTGTTGACTCTTCTTTGTCCATCCAAAAAATCATCCATCCTTTTTGTGCTTTCTTTAGCTCTCTTAATCATATCATTGTGTTGTTGCTAAATTCTTACTTCATGCTCTAGTTTTTCATTTTTGTCTCTTAGTTCACCAATAGATTCTATTTTTTCAATGAGTTCTATTTTTGACTCTCTTTCTTGTAGCTTTTCAGAGATCTTCCTCCTGTCATCAATAGCTAGTCTTATTTCTTGTTCATCTTGTCTAGAATTATTCATAACATCAATAATCCTTACCATCTGTGTCTCTTGACCGATTTGCAGTATCTTTACTTGCTCTGTCAGATGTTGATTGCTTTCATTTAGACTTGTGATGTTTCCTTTAGATGTGTTTGACGTATTGATAGATGTAGATCCTGATGACTCAAACAAATCAGATATCTCTTCTTCATGTTAGTTTGCTTCATTATAGAGAGATTCCATAGCCTTTATTTCATCTAGTAGTTATCTCATCTTGATTATTTCTTCTTTCGGTGATCATGTATTGAAGGTTCCAAAACTTGTTTCCTTTGAATACTAATGGAAAAATATGTCATCATAAATAACCAAAAACATATCTGTTGAATAAATTGTGGCAGTCATGAAATGCAACTAAAGTTATTTGCAGTAAAAATTGCAACATGATACTAGTTCACAATAAACAGCCACATCTTTACCCCCTTATTAGCCAACAATGGTTTTGAGCCACTATTTTCAATTGTATGTATTCTTTTAAGAAAAAATTGAAATGACACTCCTCTCTGTTCCACTAAAAAACTTCACAAGTTCCAAAGTTTGAACTACATAAAGTATTGCCTCCCAACTATGAATTTGTCAAACTTGACCAAGCAACTATAAATGCCCCCAAGAAATTATTTTACTCGATATGTTGGACCTGCACCATATTACTCAATATTAGCAACAATAGGTCATGGTTAAAATTACAATGTCATTCAAAGTCCTATAAACTATATTTTGCAGTGTAATCTGAAAACTCCAAAAGTAATCCAAAATCTCCTTTCATTCAAATTATAACTTAGTTTCTACAATTTAACTTCATATAAATAAATAACATATAACAATTAAAGAGCATAAACTTAGAATATTACAGCCAATACCTCTACAAATTAGTCATAATTAAAGAGTCATATTAAAGTTTACGCAATAACAAACTATTTATTTCTGTGAACAGTCACTTTATATATCTGAAGGAAAGTGAGATGCTTTTAGAAAAATGATATACTAAAAAAAATGCTATTTGCTTTTAATTGAAGGGCCCTGGAGCAAAACATAAGAGCTTTCCTGGAACCAAGGCCAAAAAATTGACATGTAGACTCCACCAATGTGTGAAATTTTTTCTGTTAATAAAATAAAAGTTCACTGTCTGGCATGCAACTATTTCAATAGGAACTTGACACTATTTATAATATTAGTCATTTGTAGTTGTTGTGTCTGTGTTCCCAATAACATGAGGTATCCAAAAAATGTTAACAAAACTAATTGTTCAAGTTAGGCTTCACTTTTTTAAAAAATTACTTATAAGTATCCTCTTCATTCATATCCATATGTAGAATGTTGAATGCATCATTCGTATGAAAATTTCCTTGAAAAATGTTTTAATCTTCTCTTGGAAATGATTCTTTTTTTTTTTTAATTCTGCCAAAATCAAAAATAGTTGTAGGAAGTGAACTGAGAAGAACAACCAACAACCTTTGTTGACAAATCTTTTTAGAAGAAACCAGAAGGTAAGGTCTTCAAATCAGATCCTTGATAATTTTTCTCAATTATGCATCTTTTAAAATTGTTGAATTACATATGATTTAAAATTTTAATAGGATAGGAAAAACAAATGCACTTATATATTCTCTTTCCTTTACAACAATTGACTTTGGCAAACAATGGCTCCTCATGTTAATGTTATTAGTGTGCCATACAAAGGTGTTATTCTTTTCATAGAAATGTGCCTTATACTTTTGCTACTCATTGTGGTTAAGGATGCACGTCTATTTCTCACATTACTAGCATGCAATGTGGCACTTTTTTTATACTACTTCTCATAAGTCAGTGCACACTATATAATGTTATGCCACAGAATGTGAATGCTATTCACAAAAATAGGGGAAACCATCAGTTGTGTGCATAGTTGACTATACCGTATCACTTGAACATCCAACTTATAATCATCATACAATTGCTAATGAGACAAAGACAATTATAGAAATTGCATATTTTGAGTATAGTTATTCAGTGTCAACCACTTTGTTAAAACAACCTTTCTTGGGATCTTGGACTGTGGAATCAGGTTCCCTTGAATTAAAAATTGAACAAACTAATGTTGTAGCAAGAATTATAATTGTCCTTGTGAAAATGTATACATGAAGTAAGAAATCCAAAAATAGTATGGACACACTGCTAGAGCAATCAAGTTTTGAAGATTCTATGAAAGAAGTGCAGTTTAGACACCTGCTAAAATTGAGTGCCAAGAGTTGCAGATGTTTAAAAAATAAAAACATGTATAGAGGTGTCAGGAAATGACCATGGGCTCATTATGCTGCAGAAATTAGGGACCCTAAATCTAAGCAACGTTGATGGCTTGGAACATTTGACACAACTGAGGAAGCAGCTAATGCATATGATAAAGCTGCAAGATACATGAAAGGAGGCCAAGGACTCATAGGTTTTGACTCCGCTAATGCAATGCCATGTATTGTGTCCAAACATGTTGCATTGTCATCATCCAGAGTCCAATTAGCTTCTAAAGTACAACCAATTGTGATTCAAGCAACAAAGATAACCCAAAATCCACCATCTGACTCTGTGTGTACAAATTCAGGGAAAGCACTAGAAAATAATGATGATTTACCCAAAAACAATTGTACATATTCAAAGGAGTCTATGCTAGCAGAAACAACCCACAAAAAAAAAAACACTTGTATTCAAAGTTCAAGCAGTTGGTCAAAAGATTACTTGGAAAATTGTAGTGTGGAAAGTAGTGGTGGTCCTCAAGTTGCATTGAAATATCTTGATTTTCAAAAGATATGTGAAAATGGTTTTTTGAACAACTACACCAACATAGATTATATTATGAATCAGTGCACTGCCCTTGATTATAACTACAACATTCCTTATATCTCTAGTGAACCTACTCACACAATTTCTAGTTTTTATCCTTGCAAGACCACTATGTTGCACTCCATGAGGAGTGATTTCCTCACTACTTCGACTGGTAATTCCACTTGCACAATGTCAACCAACTCCTTTGAGCCACTTTCATCAGGTCTATTCAACCTAGAACACAAACAAATCTATCCAAACAACACTTATCCATGTGTAGATTTACTTGACCAAACAACACAGGAATATATTTTATTCTCAAACATCAATTTAATCTAGATAAACTAAACAAAAAGACTCATGCAAACCATGGTACCATGTAGTACATGCTCAATGAAAATGATTCTCCATTTAATGATAGTGACTGTGTATCTAAAGCTTCAACTACAGTTGTATACAACTTGACAGATATGCAGACAGAGTGGCCACAAATGAATGGACTCACTGGTATGAACTTTAGAACCATCTCATGTTTACATGTTTTGTTTATCGTACTTAACTATGATAATAGTAGAAACCAATAAATTGTGTGACCAAATATTTATCCTTTCATTGTATTTCTATGCAAACAACCAACGTATTTGAAACTACAGTGTACATAATGCAAGACCTAATGATGATTTTGTATCAGGTGTTCCTTTGTCTTCTGAAGAAAACATGCTTTCAAACAAGAACCATATGTTTGATCATGTTTTAGCGATGGATGACGTGTTTACGCCTCACCAGTTGAACACTCAAGCATCCACTAAAAACATTCTAAGCGCCAGGTGTGTTCCCAATGACAATGTTACTAGTGTTTCCATTAGAAGACAACACTGTGAACTTTGTTCACAGATTATAGTTTATGTACAAGAACTAAAGACTAGACTACACAAAATAGAAAAGTATGGAGCGTATGATGAAGAGCAATGAACATTTATGAACAAGGTTTACAACATCTTCTTGATTTATTTGGGTCTTAAGTTAAACACAAGAGTATACAAAAGGAACCATTAAGCTTTTGCTGAAATGTAATGGCAGATCATCATAAAGTTAACTTCCAAAATGTATCTAAGTTCATTGCAAGCACTCTACAATTTGCATTAGGATTGCAAATGTAACATTCAAAATATGGAACCTCTTTGAAATACTTTCTTGTATTTCTATACTAGGATTGCAAAAGCAAGATTTAAAACATGTAACTATTTTTAAAAGAGCAATTTGGAAAATGTATCTAAGTTCCATGTTAAGCACTCAATTTGCATGGGAAGTGCAAAAGAAAATTGAGAAAATGTAAGTATTTGTAAAAACTTTTGTGTATTATTTCATTAGGATAAAAAAAGAAAGATTTAAAAAATTAAATTGCTTTTGAATACTTGCTTAGGTGTTTTTTGTTTGGGTCTTCTTGGTGTTCAGCCTCTTCTCTATTTTGCACGTTTTGTTGTTTACATTTTTCATCGTGTCTTTCTTCTTGAAGATCTTTTTACAATCAAGGTTTTAGCTCCTTTCAAAACATGTTCGCAAAGTATAAAAAACTATTTCCTACTCTGAATCTTATCTAGCTCTTAATACTACACTACAATTCTTATCATTTCTTTCTATTTAACTTTTAACAAAATACATTTTACTTCGGCAGGAACTTTGACGCTTTGCGTCCTTGTTATATTATTGCTTTATCAATATAAAAAATAAGATAACAAAAAGGTTATGCTTCTCATAATAAGGAGTTGAGCATATGTTTATGTTTTTTTTAAAAAGAGAGGATTTAAGATTTAATGAACATTTTTTTAATTAGGTGCTTAATAACTAAATATATAAATGTGTGTTTATTTATTCAATTATTATTAGTAATTAGTTCACTTATATTTCTAGGCAAATAATAACTTAAAATAATATTTTTGAGTGATATGAAAAGGGAAGCAATAATTTATTCACAAGGATTATTAGTATGACAAACAAGTCTAGGTATGGTAGTAATCTCTTTTCTTTCTTTCTTTCTATTTTCTTTTTCTTTTTCTGTGTGTGTGTGTGTGTGTGTGTGTGTGTGTGTGTGTGTGAGATAATTCATGGAATTTCTATTTATTTATTTGACTAATGAAGATCATAGAAAACACCTTTGATTTATTTTAACTATCGTGTTATGAGTAGTGAGCATTGTCCATAAAGGCCCTAACCCCATTATGTGCCAACTACGAAAATTTTTAGCTTCATGTAAATTTTCTTATATCAGAATTTTAGGAAAGAGGAACTAGTAATTCATTTTTTCCCTCAACAACCAAAAAGCCTAAGATAGGGTGTATTTTTTTTTATTCGTGTGTGGGTTTGTTTTATAACCTCGAAGTAAGGATAGGGGAACTTGGGAGTATGAAAATAAACATCAACAATTAAACGCTCATTGAGATTAATATTAAAACTTGTTATTCTTGAGTTAGCCTAATTTTTTTATAAAACTAATATCATTTAGAGAATTACATTTGAGAACTCTAGGTCACCCAATTTGGAAGGATACATGTTAGAATATCAAAGTCATTGAGTGGTGCCTCTAAGATGGAACATATTGAATTATTTATGCATATGTTACAAACATTAGTATGCAACACCCTAATTCAAGTGTTGATATTATCGCAGGCGTAATAATCAAGGGACTTTTGAAACCAATTTTAAAGGATTATTAAAGAGGTATATTGCATAGACTAAATCATTATTAATAATTTATCTATACATTAAGAAAATTGAAGGTAAGGATTTGAAATAATCTTTACATTTTTAATATTTGTCTGTAGCATAGTTGGCATGGTGATTTTATTGTAAGGTTACATTATACTTCCTCTTACAATGTTAATTGATGTTTGAATTTTTCCAATTATTGGTTCTATAGATACTAGTTGAATACTCCTAAATATTTTGGAAGAAGTTTTCAACAATAAATTTATAAGATGTGAACTTCTATTGTTGGCTCGTGACATTACTAATATCTTAATTCGTATCTTTGACAAAATTAATTTTCAATCATGAGATTTATTAACTAGGTAAAATGTCAAATTGATGCTTACGAATGCACTATATTCTCACGTGCTTATGATGCTTGTGTGTCTTGTGGTATGCTTATGTATGCATGGAAGCATTCTTATGTAAATTTGTGAATCTAATAAATTCTTGTTACATTTACCTTGTATCATAATATTATTGAGATGGAAATGGTACTCTGGAATTATTTTAGAACATTAAGAAAAGGGTTTTTTCTTAATTTGTCTTATTTATGATATGTGGATTTGTGTGTCCCTGATTTTGTTGTAATAGTAATTAGATATGTCAAGTTGCACATGAAATTCTAATACTCTTGTCAGTTTCCACATTGTTAGACTTCCTTGTGCTTGGCTGGGTATCTTTCATTTCGTGAAATATTCTGGGGGAGCGTAACTGCTTCGTGGTAGGGTGAAAATGACCTCCAAAAATGTTCTCGCCCATACTTTTGTTTGATTTATTTCAGGTTTCAATAGTTCCTTTCGAGATGTTCTACATGTTTTGATACATTATACACTCCTTATATTTTCCCGTGGGGTCTCTTTATTGCTATGTGTTCAGGTTATGCTTAGTCTGGTTAATGACATATGTACTAAATCTTCATGTTGAATAAACTTTAAAGTCTTTTTTTGGTATAGAGAAACATGTGGTATTCATCTATATTAGATTATGTGTATTTTGACATGAATTATGTGAATTAAATGTTAATATTATAATTTGGTGGTCCTTACAAGTAGAGAAAGATAAAGAGGCCAAACGTCAAAGAAATCTATAAGATTGAGGATGCAGGTCAAATGAATAATAAGGAAGCTTCTAAATCCATAACAATTGAAGAGACACACATTATAGATACCATGGGGGATGCGGTGGATGTAGAAGATGCAAATGTCATAGAAGGTGAATGCAAAAGACAATGCGATTATAGACAATAATGAAAGTACATCTTTGAATGCACCTTTTAATGATGTGGAAAATGTACAACAATAAACTCAATTCCAAGTACATCTTCAAATCCACCTTTGAATGATACATAAAGTATGATTTTAGATAATACCCATTATAGAGATTTATTACAAGCATATACTAGTGTTGAAATTGATTCAATTCCTAACATAGTTCTTCAAAGAGATCGTGAAAATGAAAATCTGCCTAGTGTTGTTGAAAATGAAAATCCTTTTGTTAGTGTAAATGAAAATACTCCTATGTTGAAATTGAAAATCCTTATGTTGTTGAAAATTAAAATCCTTATGTTGTTGAAAATGAAAATAAAAACCCTTCCCTAGATGAAAATTAAAATCCTTTTCAACAAGGTGTAACTAACAATTCTAATGATGTTTATAATGAAAAATATTTTTTGGAAATTGAAAGTAATGTTTTGGATGGTCTTCCTGGTAAGATATCTTGGAGGAAGATAAGAAAGTATGCCAATAAAATATACACATAATTATTTTATAAAAAAAAATTAGCATTTTAATGTCAACTTGTGATTCAAATTATGAGAATTCAGAAAATGAGAATATAAATGAAAAAGTTAGGAATTTATGTGAAACAAAATGAAAAAGATGCATCAGCTAAGAATATACATCTATTGTTTCTAGTACCATTGAGTGTATTGGAAAAACAAGTCAATCAAAAGATAGAAATGCACCACAATGAGCTACAACAATTTATATAGTCAATAAAAGAACTTTGGATAAAAGAATGGTAAAAAATATTATTAGAATTTTAAACATGCATCCTAAAACATTGGTAAGAGGAGAAAAGAGAAGAATAAGTACAAAAAATGATCCAATGAACCAATTTTGGAGTTTTAGTTGTAGACTCCCACGATTTGACATGAAATTGAATCTTGAAATCAAATCTTTCGTTGAAAAATATTGGCATGATAATACAAGGGTATCATCTAATGCTAGAGATGTTTTTAAATTAAGAGTGTCCGCTCTAAAATTCATGTTCCTTATCCAAAACACCTATTAGACACAACCCAAATAGAATTTTATAGAAAAAATTTAGATGAGGTTGTGTTACCTGGACATATTACCCTTAGTCAAAGATCATTTGAAAAATATAAACCTTGGTATGTGAAAGTCAATAAGAAACTAATATCTTGTTTTTGTAAAACACGTGTTCAAATCGATTATTACTATGATGTTTTTTGATATTAACGCTATACTTTACATGCTAACATGATTATGCAGGATTGTGGTATTAATATACCACCTCAAACAATCAAGGAATTTTTAGCATGTTTGTTTTGTGAAATATCTAATGAGAAATTATTTTTTTGAGTTCATGTATTTCTGAACAATGCACTAGTTGCAAGAATTTTTCATTATTAGGACATTGTATGCATGAAAGTAGTGAAAATGATTTTGGACAACAATTAGTGGATGTTAAAATATTTTAGAATGATGAGTATCTTTTAAAAGATGGAAAAATTGCAAAGTGATGCAAATTAATCATAGAAAATATTTGTGTACATGCATTCATGTCAGAATTTAAGACTAAGATTGTTCCAAAATATGTGAAACACTCTCAATATGTTAGATGACTTGATGGTCAATTTCATAGATCTAGAAATACATTTCCAATTTGTACTATACTATCAATGGTTAACTTTGCAGAAAACTATACTCTTGCTCCACAAGAGGAAACTCAAGTGCAATTCTAAAATTCAATGCAAGTGGCCATGTTTGTTCATATTGTTTATAGACATAAATATTCTAGTACAGATGATGATAGAAAAATTAAGAGGGACTATATTTTCCATTTGACTGATAATCAGATGCACTTGTTAGAGTTTGTTCAGTATTATTTTGATAGATTTTATATTAATTTAAGAGAATGAGAAATCCAAATGAGATAATATTTCATATCGTCATATAATTATATAGGACAATTCAAGAATGCTCAAATGCTTTATTGGCTTAGTAGGGATCCCAAGGAAACCAATATACCACATATGTGGAGTTTTTTTTAAGCAGGACATGGTAAAGGAGAACATGATGGAGTTGGTGCATGTGTTAAAAGAATTTTGACTAGAGAGAAATTAAAATTTGAGGATGTAGATAAATTTAAAGATGCTTGTGCTATTGTGGATTGATGCAATTCAAAATTATCTATAGGATCAAATGAGAAATCTACAATTACAGAATTCTTTTTGTTAATTCAAGAAAATAACATTCCACCTAGACTTGATTGTGAGACAATTAGTGGATCAACACCAAGGGATTCATTTAATCATTCAAATGCAATCACATGGACTTTGTGGACAAGAGAGATTGCATGTTCTTTTGTCAATTTTGTATTTCAAGTGATTGGGATGTTGTTAGGATTAGAAGACACAAATCTAACAGTTACATGCAAATATAACCAATAATGCAAAGGAATAAAGTAAATAGAAGTAGAACAAGAAGATACATATTTAACGTGGTTCACCCAATCTTAGGCTATGTCTACCAAACAGAGAGTCCAATATTATTATTATGTAATTTCAACTGATTACAACCACCGATCCCTTGTAGCTCAATACCACTGCAAAATGATACAATACCTCTTCACTCTAACAAGCCAAAACCCTAACACCATTTTTCTTATAGAAAAACCCTAACCCTAAAACTTGCTTTGATGGGTCAACCTTAGGAAATCATTGACAAGTCAACCTGGAGAAATCATTGATGAGTCAATCCAAAAAATGCTTGACAAAGTTAACCAAAAAAAAATTGGGTCATTGCCTCGAACCCCATGAATTGAAAATAGTGTACAATACTTTCCTAATCATTCACCACAAACCAAAAACCTCCCACTTGGAGACCGATCAGGCTCCAAACCAAACAATATCCAACTTGGAGAATGATCTTGTAGCAATAGTGCTACCCCTTGAGCTCCCACTGGAAAGAAACACCATGGACTCTATTGTTCTATTTTGTTATTTTAGTCATGAAGACCAACTGAAGCTCAAGAGGAGTTCAACTTCTCCCTTGTCACTACCTTTGTAAACATATCCACTGGATTTTCATTTGTATGTATCTTTTTCACCCTTAACCTTCCATCATCGAATATCGACCGAATGAAGTGATACCTCAATTGTATGTATTTGGTCTTTGAATGCAAGACATAATTCTATGCAAGATGAATGACACTCTGGCTATCTGTAAACAAATAATTATTAACTTATGTTTTTCCCAATTATTCCATGAAGGATTACATCCATATCATCTACTTGCTTGCCTCTATTGCAGCTACATACTTTGCCTCTATGGTGGATAGAGAAACCACCTTTTGTAACCTGGAGATCTAACTCACCAAAGTCCCATAAAAAATAAAAAACATGTCCTATTGTACTCTGCCTGGTATCAATGTCTCTTTCCAAATATGAGTCAACATATCCTTGTAAATCAGTAATAGATCCTGCAAAACATAAACATTTGTTATATGTACCTCTCAAGTATCTAATAATCCATTTTACTGCATTCCAATGCTCAACTCCAGTATGAATCATATACCTACTAACAACTCCTACAACATGTGCTATATCAAGTATGGTGCATACCATGTCATACATTAAACTACCTACAGTTGAAGAATAGGATACCTTGGACATTTTTTCCTCCTCCTCTTGTGTCTTTCGACACATCTCCTTAGTCAATTTCAAATTACTAGGCAAAGGTGCGCTGACATCTTTTGCATTATCTATGGAGAATCTCTGCAACACCTTTTCAACATAATCATCCTGAGATAGAGTCAATTTTTTTGTTCTTCATATCTCTACAAATTTTCATACCAAGGAATTGTTTTTATGCCCCCAAATCCCTCATAGCAAATGATTTCTCTAATTGTTCTTTTAACTCTCTTATGTGATCCATGTTAGACCCAGCTACAAGCATGTCATCAACATATAAACATAAAATATTGTAGTTGTCATTAACCAACCTCTTAAAATAAACACAATGGGTGGAATTACACCTTATTAAGTCATGCTCAACCATAAAACTATCAAATTTAAAATACCATTTTTGAGGTTCTTACATTTCAAGAAATATAAACTCTTCTTTAATCTGCACACTAACCTCTCCTTATGTATGACCTCAAATCCTTGGGGTTGTTTCATATATATCTCCTCCTCTAAATCACCAGTGAGAAAGGCAATTTTCACATCTAGTTGTTCCAAATGCAAATCTTCAATAGCCGCAATACTTAAAGCAATACGAATAGAAGACATTTTTTTAACTGGAGAAAATATATCATTAAAATCAATGCCCTTTTTCTGTGCAAATCCCTTTACAACTGACTTGGCTTTAAATCTTTTCTTACCTCCATCCTCCTCTTTTAGCCTATAAAGCCATTTATTTTTTAAAGCCTTTTTACATGCAGGAAACTTGCATAATTTTCAAGTCTAATTTTCCAGTAAGGATTCTATTTATTTTATCATTCCATGCTCCCACTAAACCTTGGTATCCAGCTGCATAGCTTCATCATAATATTCTAGTTCACCAGCATCAGTTAATAAAATAGAATACAAAGAGGGAGAAAACCTATCAGGGGGTCTACTTATCCTTGAAGATCATCTAACATTCACTACAACTTGTTGTATTTGTTGTTGCTATTGTTGTGGATCCTGAGGAGCCACTGAAAAATCATCTTTAGGAGTATCATTCAATACTATATAATCATTTTCTTTCTTCTCGTGCTGCCACAATTCATCTTTGTACAATACTAGAAAAATTGGAAAGTGGTGTGAATTAATCACAGAAAATATTAGTGTACATGCATTCATGTCAGAATTCAAGACTAAGATTGTTCCAAAATATGTGAAACAATCTCAATATGTTAGATGACTTGATGGTCAATTTTGTACATCTAGAAATACATTTCCAATTGGTAATATACTATTAGTGGTTAACTTTGCAGAAAACTATACTCTTTCACCACAAGAGGAAACTCAAGAGCAATACTAAAATTCAATGCAAGTTGTCATGTTTGCTCATATGGTTTATAGACATGAATATGCTAGTACAGATGATGATAGAAAAATTATGAGGGACTATCTTTTCCATTAGAGTGATAATCGGAAGCACTTGTTAGAGTTTGTTCAATATTATTTTGATAGATTTTATATTAATTTAAGAGAATGAGAAAGCCAGATGAGAGAATATTTCATATCATCATATAATTATATAGGACAATTTAAGAATGCTCAAATGGTTTATTGGCTTAGTAGGACTCATAAGGAAACCAATTTACCACATATGTGGAGTTTTTTTTAAGCGGGACATGGTAAAGGAGAACATGATGGAGTTGGTGCATGTGTTAAAAGAATTTTGGCTAGAGAGAAATTAAAATTTGAGGGTGTAGCCAAATTTAAAGATGCATGTTCTATTGTGGATTGATGCAATTCAAAATTATCTATAGGATCAAATGAGAACTCTACAATTATAGGATTCTTTTTGTTAATTGAAGAAAATAACATTCCACCTAGAATTGATTGTGATACAATTAGTGGATCAACACCATGGGATTCATTTAAGAGTTTAGATGCAAGCACATGGACTTTGTGGACAAGAGAGCTTGCATGTTTGTTTGTCAATTTTGTATTTTAGGTGATTGGGATGCTCTTAGGATTAGAAGACATAAATCTAACAGTTACATGTAAATATAACCAATAATGAAAAGGAATAAAGTACACAGAAGTAGAACAAGAAGACATAGATTTAACGTGGTTCACCCAATCTTAGGATACGTCTACCAAACAAAGAGTCCAATATTATTATTCAGTAATTTCAACTGATTACAACCACCGATCCCTTGTAGCTCAATACCACTCCAAAATGATACAATACCTCTTCACTCTAACAAGCCAAAGCCCTAACACCATTTTCTTATAGAAAAACCCTAACCCTAAAAATTTCTTTGATGGATCAACCTAGGGAAATGATTGACAAGTCAACCTAGGGAAATGGTTGACGAGTCAACACAAAAATTCTTGACGAGTTAACAAAAAAAATTGGGTCATTGCCTCAAACCCCATGAATTGCAAAAAAGTGTACAGTACTTTCCTGCTTATTCACTACAAACCAGCAATATCCCACTTGGAGACCGATCAGGCTCCACACCAAAAAATATCCCACTTGGAAAATGATCTTGTAGCAATAGTGCTACCCCTAGAGCTCCCACTAGAAAGAAACACCCTAGACTTTGTTGTTATGTATTATTATTTTAGTCATGAAGACCAACTAAAGCTAAAGAGGAGTTAAAATTCTCCCTTGTCACTGCCTTTATAAACATATCCACTGGATTTTCATCTGTATGTATCTTTTGCACCCTTAACCATCCATCATCCAATATGGACCGAATGAAGTGATACCTGAATTGTATGTATTTTTTCTTTGAATGAAAGATAATTCTTTGCAAGATGAATGACACTCTGGCTATCTATAAATAAATAATTGTTAACATGTGTTTTTCCCAATTATTCCATGAAGGATTGCATCCATATCATCTACTTGCTTGCCTCTATTACAACTACATACTCTGCTTCTGTGGTGGATAGAGAAACCACCTTTTGTAACCTAGATATCTAACTCACCGAAGTCCCACAAAAAATTAAAAACATATCCTATTGTACTCCACCTGGTATCAATGTCTCTTTCCAAATATGAGTCAACATATCCTTGTAAATCAGTATTAGATCCTGCAAAACATAAACATTTGTTATATGTACCTCTCAAGTATCTAAGAATCCATTTTACCACATTCCAATGCTCAACTCTAGTATGACTCATATACCTACTAAAAAATCCTACAACATGTGTATTATCAGGTATGGTGCATACCATGTCATACATTAAACTGCATACAGTTGAAGAATAAGATACCTTGGACATTTTTTCCTCCTCCTCTTGTGTCTTTTGACACATCTCCTTAGTCAATTTGAAATGACTAGGCAAAGGTGTGCTAATAGTTTTTTCATTCTCTATGGAGAATCTCTGCAACACCTTTTCAACATAATCATCCTGATATAGAGTCAATTTTTTTGTTCTTCTTATCTCTACAAAATTTCATACCAAGGATTTGTTTTTCTGCCCCCAAATCCTTCATAGAAAATGATTTGTCTAACTGTTATTTTAACTCTCTTATGTGATCCATGTTAGACCCAGCTACAAGCATGTCATCAACATATAAACATAAAATAATGTAGTTGTCATTATCCAACCTCTTAAAATAAACACAGTGGTCAGAATTACACCTTCTAAAGTCGTGCTCAACCATAAAACTTGATGCAGGAGAATCTTGGGTCCTTGGCAATCCTGCTCAACCAAAAATATGTTTACTTTTGTTCTTTATCTTGTTTGGAGACTTCTCGGTGAAGTTCCTTGTTACCTTGTTGCTTGGGTATCCTTCTTGTCTTGCTTTACCGACGGGTCTCAGGGTGTGTTAGTTTATGTTGCTCGGTTATGGTTTTATCGAGTTGGTTTTGTGTCTCTCGTGTACACTTGTTCTGAGTTTCTTTCTGTTTCTCGGGTATGCTTGTTCCAAGTTATTTTTCTGTTGCTCAGGTATGCTTGTCCCGAGTCATTTTCTGTTGCTCGATGATCTCTGTTCCCCAAGTTTTTGTTGTTGCTCGGTTTGCTGCTTCTGAGTTGTTTATCCTGATCTGGCTGACTTCTACATTTAATTTATATGGCATAATTAATGTGGGGTCTCTCATTGGGATCTATGTGGACCTAAATCTAGGTCTCTCTTATGGATCTGAGCGTCGACCTCTTTGGTGGACTCTTGTATATATTTGTTTATGTGTTTTAGTTTAAGGTAGCACTTCTAAGAAGATAGTGTATGTCTCTCTCTCTGGGTTCCCACAACTTTCCAAGGGCGGGGGTTAGTAGCAAAGGTTCACAAGTGAATGCAAATCAAGTATACAATAGCTACTAAATGAATAACAGAAACGTGAGCAATAAAATGTACAAACAAGAGAAAGGAAGACAAGTAAATGCAAACCCTTCGATGCTTGAAGCTTCTATTGTTTCTCTCTACTCCTTCTGAAACGTTGTTCTTGATTCTCAGTACTGGCAGGGCAGTGTCTATGACTTGAGAAGCGTCGAGAATTTAATATTTGAAATGTGTGTGTGTGATCGCAAGATGGCTTGAATGCTAGAACCAAACTGACATAGTAATGGCGCACGAGAGCTTGAAATCTTGGATCCTTCAAATGGTTATGAAGGATTTATTATATAGG
>MU217376.1:582142-598666 GCA_018584345.1 Thuja plicata | reverse complement strand
GATGTTGATTAGGTAGTATACCTTATGGTATCAGTTGTATATGTAATCTTTATTATGAGATGTATGTAATTGGTTTCAGATTATGTAACCTTTATGTCAGTGCTTATATTTGTATTCGTAGATTAGTTGTTTAAGTAAATCTACGTCAAGGAACCCTCGAGGAATGTTAATCATGTATGAGTTGCATTTCATGTACGTCATGTACTTCATTGTGTTGCTTCCGCATTATTATTAATATTGTTTGTAAACATTAAAAAAAAAAAAATTATTCCGTGAACTTAGTGTCATGTTTAGGTTAAGTTCTCCTGGGTTACCTGGCGGGGCATTACACTACCTGAGGAAATAAATCCATACTTTCCTAGTTGCATCATAAATGAATGTAACATAATATAGAGATCCACCAAGGGAAGATACGTGAGCTGGTCCCCATATATTTTTATGCCCAAGCTCCAATTTCTCATCTTTATTTTCCTTCCCACCCTTCACAAAACTAACTCTCTTTTATTTTCCATACACACAAATCCATATTGACACATTTCAAACCTGGTAAGACTTTCTTTGAATGAATTAATTTCATAGATTTTTGACTCATGTGCCCAATTATGTTATGTTGTAGTGTTGTTTCAAAATCCACAATGACTGTTTCATGTTCTACATGCTCAAATGCAATAATTGTTCCTGAACATTGACTTTTCTCTATAAAAATTAAAGTAGAAGGAACAGTATGACCTATACAAAGATATAAGGTTCCTACTTTCACACCTTTTTCTACTACTAAGGAGCCTTTTGAAACCTTCCAATTTTTATCATTAAAAGTAACTGTGCAAGCTGATAATCCTAAAGGATGATATTTTGTCATTAGTATACAAAAGAAATAGTTTTTGAACCATCGGTAACATGATCACCAAAAGACGGGTTTATAGTGCAACCTGACATAACAGTTCATAAAGATGACCAAAAATGCTATGTACAAGTAAACACCAAAACCATTTTTCACCGACAGACAGTTTACAATGTAAACCCAGAAAATAGTTTATAGTGTAAACTGACAACACAGTTTACTAAGAAAACTGACAGACGATTCACAGAGCAACCTGTGAGTACAGACTACAGAGCAACCTGAGCACTAGTCTACTAAGAGACATCTTTAATTATGAGGAATGTGGATCTGAGTTACACTTTAGATAAAACACTTGATTTTTATATTTATCTTTATGCTTATCTTTAAAACCATTTATTGAGGGGAAAGTAAAGCATATGTAATTGTTTTAGTCAGTCTAACTGATTGTAAACATGCAAACTAGGAGATCAAGGTCAAGTTGTAAATCTTTGATCATAGATTTTTTATTGTAAAGCATGAAACCTAAATAGGTCAAATATATTGTATAAATAGATGTAGAAATCAATCATACAAAGATGATTATAGCTGCAACAGACATATATAGATCAGACAAAGAGTTTTATACAAAAGGACACAAAATATAGAATTCAGTTATGAACAACAAGATTCAAGGCTACCAAGTAGAATAAAGGTATTAATCAATCACTATAGGTGATACATATACATTATGAACTTAAAGGATCTTTTTTCAGCAATTCAGGATTGCATATCATCAGGTCAACAAGTATTTTTTACTACTCTCTAACAATTGTAGCAAATAGAAGAAATCCTTTAAGAAGGTGGACTTAACATTCTTTATATAAATCTCTTAACTGAATGCACACTTAATAGTGTTTCTAAATCTCTTAATTAAGTAGACCTAACTAGTCTAAAATGTTACTTCTAACAAGGTAAGATCATCAGAAGTGATCACACGTGTAGTCTTAACTGACACCTTCCATTTTGCAGACAGTAAAGCTTTGTGGGTTTCATCCCCACTGCAGTTTTTACCTTCTAACAGGGGTTTTATGCATTACCAATTATTGTGTCATGTGTACTTACATTTCATGAATGTTTCTATGAATGTTTACATGCAATTAAGTTTATTTTTTTATATTACATGCATAAGGTAGAAAAACATCAATGGTCGATAATGCAAGAACAAATTAATAAGGGTTAATTGATAAAAAGTTTTAAGGGTATTGATTCACCCCTCCCCTCTCAGTACACACCATTCCATTATTCCAACAATTGGTATCAGAGCTAGATCACTTATTTTAAATCACTTGAGAGAAAAGATCATACAATGCAAAGGTATAAGCTTGATAAGAATATTGAAAATTAGAAGTTGCAGATACAGATTTCTATGAGCAATACAAAGAAGCAAGAATCAAGATGAGAGAGCTACTAGATGAAAGAAAAGTTATGGAATTTCGCTGCAATGAAAAAGAATATCATGAAGAAGTGATACCTAATTTGTTTGAGTCATCAGGATCTACATCTAGCAATACATCAGACACATTTGAAGTAAGAATTACAAGTATGAATGAAATCAATCAACATCTAACTGAATAAGTAAAGGTACTATGAATAGGTTAAGAGAAACATACGGTAAGGATGATTGATGTTATGAATAATGCTAGACAAGCTGAACAAGAAAGAACATTAGCTATTGATGAAAAAAGGAAGATCACTGAACCACCTCACAATAGGTGCTTAGTAATCGTGCCCAAAGCCTCTCTTAGGAATAGTTCATTCAATCTAAGGATCACTTCTCCCACTATGAGGTGCATTTATTTTTTCAACCCAGGGACGTATACTTGAAATGGTATGGTACAGTATGTGCACTAAGTTCCTTAAAGAGTCACTCTACCTATGTTGTAGGAAAGTAAAATACATGAAAGGAATCTATACTAGGGCTATAGGAAGGGAAACACACTTACTCCTTACTAAAATGAATGCTACAAATTGCAAAATCTACTTAATCTTATTATTTCAACCTAGAGCATTCACTATAACTATCCTTGCAGGTGTTGCAGGAACATTCACAAAGTACAATGTTGCAGGAAGAAACTATAATCTTATATCTAGAATGCTAAAAATGAAAAAAGTAAATCTATTCTACTTCTACTCTAATCCACCTCCCAATTGGGCCCCCTTGGTCAGCTTTTGCTAATCTATAAACATAGAATATGAACCAAAAGTTACTTCACTATCTTTCAAAAACTGATTACATGAGAATCATACAGAAAACTGGAAAATGAACTTGTTGTGCAAGATACAACAGAATAATGTATTCCAAAATCTCTGAACTTACAAACTATCAATCTCCTCCCTATAAATAGAGGATTGACTTCTTTATTCTGAAACAGAAAAAGGAACCATCTAACTAAAACCACGCCAAAGAGGAAAAATAGGAAATGCAATAGCCCATGACATATGCAATGAAGTCTGGGCGACCAAGTCAACATGCTGGGAATACAGAGGGAATATAGTAGAGCTACAATCATGCATCTCTGAAATAGTGGCTCCGCATTTGCAATAGCCATGTCTGTTGATGCCATGATGGCTTATCTGTTCAAAGATGGTCTTTAACGTCCTCCTTCAATGTTGTCGACCACTCAGCGACTCCTACTTCCTAGCAAGATTAGTTATCATGCAAAAGATGTTCATACAAGTAGCTTATTCAAATTAATCCAGATGTTAGAACACACATTCTAATTATTATATGAAATACTACAACATATATAATATTGGCATAATTTGACATATCTATTCCACCCACGGGTTTAATGGTTCTATCTGCACTTGACATAAGTTCAAATAATTAAAAGTTCACAAATGTTCTGATAATACTTAAAAATAAAGTATAAGTATTAATATAATAGAGACAGTAAAATGGTCTCATCATATGCCCCTTGGAAAGATGAATGATTGTCCTCAAGCATTACATCTTCTAGTAGTTGCTCTAAAATCTCCAACCTTTGTTCTCCCTCTCCTTTGGCTTTTGAAGGTGTAATAGAACCCCCTTGTTTTCTCCCAGACATCTACTCTGTGATTTTCCTGCAGTTGATCAAGTCTATCAGTATTGATGTCATACAGGGGTCAGAGGAGCATTGGTGGCTGCATGGTGAGTGGACACCAGAGTTCCTGTCTAGTTTTCCTTCCCAGTTGCATGTATTTTGGTGCTCCTTGAATAGCTACTTGGAGGTTGATAGGACTGTGCGGTTCTGATTTCTTCAATGCCTTGAATAACCTACCCCATCTAATTTTGGCTCCAGTCAGGGCTATCTGAAAGACAAAATAAGACAAACCATCATATTTTGCATAGACATCTGTACGAATCCCAAAAAATTTATCCCTTGTTTCCTCCTTAATTTTACCATAGGTCAAATTGAGCCAATCTCTGAGGAGTATATCTAGATTGCTGCTCTCTGCTTTTAATGGTAATTTTTCTCCTATTCCCTATAGTTTTCCAACTATTTGTCATAGTTGGCTTCATTATGCATCCAGGACATTAATGCTCTTAGGTGTATATCCCCTATGTAAAGTAGAGGATTCCACTCAGTCTCAGCTGGGATAATGAAGTTATGCATGTATAGTTCATAAAGTAGATTTTGCTACCATGAGGGAAGAGTCTGGTAAAGGCCATAAAATTCTTGGGCTGACTTGAACTTAGAGTCTATATATTTAATGGTCATCATTAGTTGTAACAAGAGGAATTATCCTTTCAAACAGATGGTATAAACCCTAGGAGGTGGCCTACATGCAATTATTTGATCAGCCAATTTGAGAGCATGATCCATCTTTTGTTTTTTCTTTGCCAATTGCTCTTTTAATTCTGCAATTTCTTCCCCTTTCTCTGTTATTACTCTTTTTAGTTTCTTCTTCTTCTATCCCCATAAATTTGTTGTTAAAACATACTTATTATGCAATCCAAATAGAAGTGTTTGCAAGGTGATTAGGCCACAATCTTCTTCCTAGTTACTTTTCCTCATCTGTTCCTTCCAAGACTGCTCTAAGAAACTTATTAACCAAGTTCTATTGTAGGGCACTAAGGCAGTTTCTACATAGGCTGACTAATGGATTACTGAGGCATTCTCCTCATTACTATCTGGAATATCCTGATGGATTTCTTGGAGACTATTTTGGTAAACATCAGGTTCATCTTCATAAGTTTCTGTTGAATGTGGAGGAAAGTCTGGAACTGCAAACTGATTTGGGGAATCGTCTGGAATAATTTGCGCAATGGGTTGTTCATCAAATTGCAAAGGAGAAGTAGGTTGTCTTTCTGAGGATACTCTAGGGATTTGTCCTCTCATTCTAGGACTCCTTCACACAAGGGTTTCTATAAACTCTATTGCCTTTTTCTTAATAGCCTTCTTCGATTTCTCTGCTGCAAGAGTAGCTGTTCTAGGAACCGACTTCCTTTTATTCCCCTTTGAAGAAGTAGGGGTTTGTTGCTTGGCTACAGGAATGGAAGTTTCTCCCTCTAATTTTTTTTTTCCTTTGGTTCAGGCAGAAGTAGGTACATTTCTCTCATGAGCAGGTAAAGTCACACTTTCTTGAAGATTTTTAGTTTCATCCCCCTGGGTTTCTTGTTCAACAAATGGGTCAATTGGTATTGCATTATCATTACCAGATTGTACATTAGGGTTAACCTATGGTTGTAGGGTTTTTTTCTGAATAAATTTTGACCATGCAATGGGAGAGGCATTCCTAAGATATTTTTCTATTAACAATTTAATTAGGGCATGGTGGGTGATAGAATTTACATTTTCTTTTTGGGTCTCCTTAGCACTAATGCATAGCATATTGTACAAGAAATTGGGGACATTTACTAGTAGATTATGCCTTACATAACACATTAATTTAAAATGATGCACATAAAAATTGGAAAACCTCCCTTCACATGTAAAATACCTGATAATGTGCATAGCCAACTCATTATACGGCGAAAGGATAGACATTCTTTTACACCCTTGTTTTGTAATCTCCAGAGGAGCGTCACCAGGTAGGGTAAACTGGGCCCTAGGTGATTTGGCATCATGCAAATTGGGGTAATGCTCCCCAACTATCGGTAACCCAGTGACTTCTAATATCCACTCTTCTATGGTGACCACTGTTAATCCCCATACAGTAGCTTTTCCTTCTTCAAATGTACTCGCAAATTTAGTTGTTGAGTCTTCATCAACCTCTGTTAAACTTAAGAAATATCCTAGCCAACCGCATGCATTAAACCTTCTTACCACTTCAACATCTAAAAAAAGCACACTATGTACTACCAACTCATGTCTTTGTAACTGGCCTCCCATTTGTACTTGCCAATTTTCAATTTGTCTGCCCTTAATGCCTTGTTCCTTGAATTTTAGACTACTCATTTTTGAAAAACTATGGGTTTCCTTCTGAATTCCTCTATTATCCTTAGCATGAACAATGGTGATGTATTTTAACAAGAGAAAATATAGTCTTTACTATGGGTTTCCACATAACTTAATTATAAGTCACATCAAGTCTGACAATCATGGAGGATTTGGGAATAAAGGTATGACAGTTGTGCGATATAGCAATACAACTTTAATGAGACAAAGGCTAAGTACAATTTTGAGGTGACATAAAATATTTTAGGCATAAATAGAAATGACAATTTGGAATTAATACACTTCCCTCCCCCCTAAAAAATATTAACAAGTGTCCACACTTGGCATACTCGGCACAAGGAATGGAACTGGCTTAATGCCGTAATGATATATTTATTGCAGTACTAGATATAATCATCAAAATCTATGCGCTAAAAATGGAAAAAATTTTAAAAGCTTGTACTTGTCATTCAATCTTTGCATGTGCCAGAAAAAGGTGGCAAGAGTGTAATGAAAGTGGCAAGGGTTTGCATCAGTGTACTCGCCTCTTACTGAAAGCAAAGAAAGGAAAATTTTGATGACGTGGAGGGTGGGTTGGTGGAAGATAAAGAAATGAGATGAGTTGGAAAGAAGAAGTAGAAAGTGAATGGAGGAATGAACTTCATGTAAACATGATTTTTTTATTATGGACATGCTCGATGGAATTCTAATGAAGAGCTATAGGAAGAAGGTTTGACCCTCTATGCAGGAAGTGTTACATGTTGCTCGCTTGAAATTTATTGTTGGAATTGTTGTAGGAAGTCTTCTTTTGTTTGAGGATGGTGATACAACTTTAGCTAATGTCCATTGACTAGTAGTTTGAAATGTACTGGGTCAATTGTGGTCAACTGGATGGCTCCATTGGTGAAGACATGGTTTTTTTTATATGGCCCCAACCACCTTGTTTGCAGCTTGCCTGGTATTTCCTTGAATCTAGAATCATATAGTAATGCCCAATCGCCAACTCAAAACTATTTGTTCTTAATATGTGAGTCATGCCATTTTTTCCTCTACTTCTAGACTATTTTAGTTCACTCCAGGGAATATTTGCGTATTTCATCCAAGGAATTGAGATGCAGCAATCACTCTTTCTGTGCTGCAGGAAGATCAATGTTTAACTCCATTGTTGTTCGTAGTGTTTTATGTTCAAATTCAATGGGTAGCATGGCTTCTTTTCCATATAATAGCTCAAATGGAGTAAAACCTGTAGTGGTTTTCCAGGTTGTTCTATACACCTAGACGGCTTCTGATAGTCTTCTGCTCCAGTCTCGGTGATGCAAATGAACTATTTTTGTTAAGATTGCTTATATTTCCTGATTTGTAACTTGAGCCTGTCCATTGACCTGGGGGTGATATGGGCTTGACTTCCGATGCCTAATATTATATTCTTTCATGAGCTTTGTTATTAGATTGGAAGTGAATTGGGTGCCTTGGTCAGTTACAAGTTCTCTCAGTACTCCATATCTGGTGAAAATTTCATCATACAAAAATTTTGCAACCTTATGATCCCGGGCATATTTCATGGCTTTTACTTCGACCCATTTGGTCAAATAATCAGTGTACACCAGGATGTAAGACTTCCCATTGGATGGAGGATCTATTGGACCAATGAAGTCCATACCCCTTTTGTCAAATGGAGTTACCATGATCTATGAATTTAGGGGCATTTCATCTGATCTAGTTGGTCGGCCCATTCTCTAACATCTGTCACATTTCCTTGTGTAGCTGGCTGCATCCTTGTGAAGTGCAGACCAATAATATCAGGTTGTTAAAATCTTTTGGGCTGTTCTTTTTGCTGCAAAGTGTCCCCCACATGGTTCATTATGATAGGCAAGGAGAATGTCATGTGTCTCATCTTCTTGCACACATCTGCACATTACTTGATTAGGTCCAATGTAAAATAGTATGTTATCAATCCAAGAGAAATTAAAGCTTTTCTCGACCAGCAGTGTCCTATCTTTGTAAGAAAAATGTGTTGGCATTTTGTTAGCTACAAGGTAATTAGCTATGTCAGCATACCACGGAATTTGGATAGAAATATGAAACAAATGCTCATCTGGAAATGCATCATCTATCAGAGTAGTATCTTCTCTAGTAAGGTGGATTCTTGATAGATAATCAACTACTACATTTGCCTTTCCATGCTTGTCAACTATAGTAATGTCAAATTCCTACAAAAGAAGAAGCCATCTTGCTAACCTACATGTGATGGCAGGTTTGTTCATGAGATATTTTATTGCTGCATGGTCAGTATGAACAAAAATAGGATAGCCAGTTATGTAATGACAAAATTTTTTTAGAGAATAAACTACTACTAGTAATTCTTTCTCTGTCACTATATAGTTTAAGTCTGGTCCATGGAGGCTTTTACTAATGTAGTAAATTGCATTCTCTAGGTTACTAGACTTTTGTCCTAGGACATCACCTATTGGGTAGTCTGAAGCATCTGTATGAATTTGAAATGGCAAAGTCCAACCAAGACCCCTAAGTAAGGGTGCAGTTGTCAATAGTTTGTTAAGCTACAGGAAGGATTCATTACATTCCTTTGTCCAATTGAATTCAGCCTCTTTGGTAAGAAAAGTATACGAAGGACTAGCTATTTAACTAAAATTTTGGATAAACCTCCTATGGTAGCCAGCATGTCCTAGGAAAGACCTAACATATTTTTTCTTTGTAGGAATAGGTAATGTGAGAATTACCTCTATTTTCGTAGGATCTACCTGGATTCCAGCTTCAGAGATAAAATATCACAGCACTACACCTTCTTGCATCATCATGAATCATTTCTCACTGTTGAGAGAAAAATTGTATTCCTGGCATCTGATTAATACTCTTTCCAAATTCTTCAGGGCTTCCTCAAAGGTGACACCAAATGTAGTAAAGTCATCCATATAATCATGTGATATGACAGCAAAGATGCTGATTACAACTCTTTGGAGAGTAAATGGTGCATTACATAGGCCAAATGGTAATATAGAATAAGAATATGTGCCCCAAGGGTATGTGAATGTAGTCTTCTCCTAACCTTCAGGAGCAATGTTGATCTGGTTGTAACCACTGTATCCATCCAAATAGGAGAAATATTTCTTACCAGCCAAAGTGTCCAGGACTTGATCAATAAAGGGTAAAGGAAAATGATCCTTCTTTGTGGCATTATTCAACTCTCTGTAATCCACACATATTCGCCATTTCCCTCCTTTATTAGGTACAATGTGTTGGAGATTTGCCTCTACACAAATAGTTGTTTGTATGTTTGTCATTGATGACAACATATAATATATAGTAGGTATCCTGTATGCATTATTAGTACAGATGTTTTGGAGCTATGAATTTTTATTTCCATGGTGTATACTTGTTTTAGATGCTATTTTCATTCACGCCAAGTCAGATATGCAGTTACAGTTGAATTATGATTAATCAGTTATGGCAGTTACAGTTTCTGGAGTTTATATGTTAAGAGCTGACGTAAATACAGTGTCACTTGAGTTGTGCCTATCTTTGAGATATGCATGTTTGTATTAATGTTTAATTATGAGTTAATTATTATTATCCAAAGGCACTAAACTTGTTTCAATAGAATCTTGATGTTAGAGTTAATTTGGTGAAGCCGACTTTGTGAAGCGTCGCGTCTATTCAGTTTGAGTTGCACGGTCTTAATTTTGATTACGTGCTTGGTTGAGCTGACAAGAATGTTGATGAAGTGTTTCCAGATACCATCATGACCTTATCCTTGGTGAAGATACATATAATAGTTCTATTATGTTCACTAAGTGTGAAAAATGAAGTGAAAAAGAAAAGACAGAGAAGAGAAGAAAGTCAGAAAGAATAAGTTGAAGATCTATGTGAAGAAACAAAAGTTGATTGCAATTCATTGGAACTGATCAAGATAGAAGGTCTACTCCAATAGTTCATTTACCAGATATAGTGTATATATGTTCTACTAAAGGTTTCAGCCTTCATCATCTTAGCAGTGAGCTATTGGACAGTGAGTCCTCACCCTTAACAGGGTTATTTGTAAAAGACTCCTAATAGGGTCCGACCTTTAACCAGGTCTCTATACTTATTGCTTTGTAAAGATCAACTCCTAACAGGGTTGTAAGATCTTCTAACAGGGATCATTATAAACTAGTATAGTTATTTGTGGGTGCTAATTCCCACCGAGGTTTTTACCTATTTGGTTTCCCCGTAACCAAAATTGTTGAGTACTCTATTGTGTTATTTGAATGTGCATTTACTTTATATCAAATTACAATTAAGAGGAGAAAATAATTAAATTAACTGATAACTGATTCACCCCCCTCTTAGTTATCCTTGGGAATATTCCAACAATTGGTATCAAATCCAAGTGCCTTGGAGAGAAAGCCTAACAGCTTAAGGTATATCAGATGGCATACTTCAGGAAAGAGAGTCCTAAATTTGATGGAGAAAATTATCTTGACTGGAAAAAAAATGATAACACATCTACAGTGCATGGGTTTTGAGATCTATGAGGTTGCTACACAAGTAGTTGATGTTCCTACTCTAAAAGATCTTGCAGAAGAAGACTCTACTATTAAACAAAAGGAAGTATTCACTCAGAATGTTATTGCCAAAGAAGCCCTAATCAACACCCTATCTGACAGTGAATTTTCCGAAATCAAGAAGGTAGATAAAGCATATTCAATATGGAAATACTTGGAAGATATGTTTGAAGGAGACATCCAAGAAAAGAATGCATGCAGAAAGACATGGAAGAAAAGATACAATAACTTAGAGATGTTACGTGAAGAAAACATCGGAGCTTACAATAAAAGGATTAATGAAGCAGTATCAGGTATAAGAAACAATGGTGGAGAAATATCAGAGGAAGATATAATGGAAAAACTAATGACCAAATTGACAGTAGACTATGAGAGCAAGATCAATATCTTAGATGAGACTATGCAATTTTCAAAATACTTCAAGAGGGAGAATTTGATCAACAAAATATCTGCATTTGAGATATCTAGATTGAAGACAGAACCTAAAAGTGAGGCAACTTTCAAAGTCACAGTCCACAACAAGAAATCTATAAGAAGCTCTAGTAATAATGAAGAAGTGGATACAGAGCTAGAAGAAATCATTCCTATGATTTCCAAGAAGGAAAGGACAGGTAAAGGGAAATATGAAGGAAAACTGCCATTCAAATGTTTTTCATGCAACAAAGTTGGTCACTTTGCATCCAAGTGCCCTACAAGAGTCAAGAAGATCAGATCAGATTAAAAACCTAAGTACACTAAAGAATTTTATCATGCTAAAGATGGTGTAACTGATGATGAATTAGGAGAAGATGAAATTGGATTCATTGCCATTAAATACATTGATAATATGCTTGAAGAAATGGACAAAGAAGATGAAGAAAAAGCACAAGAGTTAGCATTAGTTTCCAAAGTAGACATCAGGACTGATTGGATCATTGACAGCAGATGTTCACACCACATGATAGGAGACAAAGATAGATTTGTACATTTGGACAAATAAAAAGGTGGCATGGTTAGATTTGGAGATAACACTCCCGAACCTATCATATGCAAAGGTTCTATCACCTTAGATGGAAAGAACAAGACAGATGATGTTCTCTATGTTGATGGTTTGCATCACAACTTACTAATTGTTGGAAAATTACTTGATAAAGGATATCAGTTAGAATTCAAAAACAACCAATGCATCATTAACAACAAAGAAGGAGACATGATTGCATCAAGCTCAAAGACCAAAGGTAATTTTTTTCAGCTCAATTCACAAGTAAGTTGTTTTGTTGCAAAAGCAGATGACAACTGGCTATGGTACAAGAGACTCTGTCATATCAATTTTGACAACATAGTCAAGATAAGTAATGTAAAGGCAGTAAGAGACCTTCTAAGTATTGCAAGACCAATTGAAACCATGTGCAGGGAATGTGTGATGGGAAAGCATGTGAGGACCTCATTCGGGAGCAAACAAGACTCTGCTGAAAACAAATTAGATTTAATACATGCAGACCTATGTGGACCTACTCAAACAAGATCATACTATGGAGAAAGGTCTTTTATTTTGTTTGTTGATGATTTCTCAAGGATGATGTGGGTTGCATTCTTAAAAGAAAAATTTGAATCTTTTGAGAAGTTCAAAGTATTCAAAACTAAGGTTGAGAATGCATCTGGATTGAAGATAAAATGTCTGAGATCTGATAGAGGAGGAGAATTCACCTCTGACCAGTTTTATGACTACTGTGAAGAACATGGAATCAAAAAATGGTTAAGTGCACCTAGAACCCCTCAGTAAAATGGGATATCAGAAAGGAGGAATAGGATAATACTTGACACAGCACGCACTATCATGATTGAAGAAAAAGTTGCCCGTACCTACTGGAGAGATGCAGTCAATACAATAGTTTATACTATCAATAGGATACAATTAAGGCTAGGCACAAACAAGAGACCTTGTGAACTTTGGTTTGGTAATGTACCTACTATAAAATACTTCAGAATCTTTGGAAGCAAGTGCTACATCAAGAGAGATGATAGCATTGGCAAGTTTGATGCTAGAAGAAATGAAGGTATTTTTCTTGGTTACTCTACTAAAAGAAAAGCCTATAGATATTTTAATCTTAGATTGAAGAAGATCATTGAAAGTACTCATGTGAATATTGATGATAATTTTATGATTCAATAAAGATAATATGAATGTGCTCCTATGATTGAAGAAGAACCCACACCCATCAATAAAGACATAGTTATTGAAGAAATGTTTGACTGTATTGATGTTTCATGCAACAATCCTGAACCAAGTTAAGAAGAATCACAGATTAAAGATGAGAGTGTCACTCCTAAGAACTCAAAATACACATCCAAATACCACTCTAAGGAAGACATCATCAGAGATCAGAGCGCTAAAGTCTTGACAAGATCCAGAGAAAAAAGTTCAACCACTGATGAAGAGGTATGCTTACTTTCCCTTATTTTAAAAATTTACCTTGAAAATTTTTGAAGTCTCTGATTTTCCTATTCCCAAAAGGTAGAGATCTATGTTGAAAACCTTTTTTATATCTCTGCAATTGGTGTTTTTTTCCAAAACCAAGTTCAAGATGTCAAAAACCCTAAGCAAAAGGTTAAATTTGTCCAGATATGTAGAAAAACCCTAAATGCTCAGTCCAAGTTCTATTTCTGCATTACCTTTTTCATATTTTAAGTCAAATCTTATTTACATGTGCTTATTACCTTGTCGCTGAGTCTCATTAGAAAAATAGAATATTCCTTATGATCTCAAGACTTAGCGGAAAGCTTTGGTCGCGTTGTCTCTTAATGAAACAGAATATGCCAAAATGGATATGAGACTTAATGTAGACCGTTCATTTCAAGAAAGATCCAACAATGGTCACTTTGTCTCTTGATAAAAGTGGGGTTAGCTATTTCATTTGGAAAATTTGATTTTACTCAGTCGCGTTGTCTCTTAATAAACCCGTGGTTATGAGTTAACTTTATGAGTTAAGACAAACAGTGTTGTCAGGAGGTCTCATGATTACAACTAGAGTTCAGAAATTATTAAGCGACATGGAGAAATAGTGGTCGCCAAGGCTCTAGATAAACTAAGGGTTTTAATATGAGTTTAAGTAAATGTGTTTTTGCATAGTCTCATGAGAAATGGTGAGTTAACTTGAGTATTAAGAGACACAACGACAACCAACTAATGAAGAAAAATATAACGGTTCTCGCGTGGTTGCTTAATAAGGTTGAAAAGTTAGACATAATTAAGTGATTAAAAGACTCATGTGTTTAGTCATGGGGTCACTTGATTAAACAACAGTTAAGAAATTTATTCAGTGACATAGAGATATCACAATCGCTGAGTCTCCAGATATAACCAAAGCTAAAAAGCAGTTAAGAAAAGTGCTTTGTCATGAGGTCTCCATAAGTTGAAAGGTTAAGTTATGATATCATGAGACATCACAAAAACCATGGATCAAAGACTTAATCTGATAGCAGTCACTGAGACTCCTAAAGAAATTGTAGTTAGTCAGAATATTAAGTGACAAGGAGATTACTCAGTTACCGAGTCGCTAGAAATGAATCAGAGTTAAAAGTGGACTTTTCAGCGGCGCCATTACGAATAGTTGTTAATCAATCTAATTTTAATGATTATGACAAATGCAAAAATAGCCATAGTATGAGTTAATGCAGCCAATCAGATTTGATTTTGATTATCTCAAAAGGCTAGATGCAATGATTGACAACCACACACTTTTGTGTAATCAGCTAGAAGACGCACTAGTGGTGCCAGAGAAAGGTCACAAAGATCACTCAGAATATGAATATGAGGATGAAAATGACCAGGGTTACCCTTCACCTACTACCCATCTAGAATATCAAGCAATTGCATATGCTCAGCTAGATGAGGGTAAAAATATCATTGACCTAACAAAGGTCCCAAAAAAAGAAGTGACAGATGAGCCCCCACTTAAAAAATAGAAGATAGAAGCAGGGGATCAACCTTCTAAGAAAAAGAGAACTGATAAGATTGGAGCCCCCCTATGATCATCAACTAAGAAAGAAGATCAAGATAGGGAAGAAATTGCAGAAGGATGTTGAGGAAGAGTAGGAATTACCCCTTAGGTCTTGTATAGATGATAGATTATTACATTAGGAGGAGTTCCTCAATGATGAAAATTTCATAAAGACCAAGGAATTCAAAGATTTCCTTATGTGGAATAAGCAACAGCAAGCTGGGAAGCAGTTGCAACTGGCAGGAGGTGATCCAGTAACTAAAGAAGCCGTACAAACATTACAGGAATATGATCCTGAATCTGAGAAAATAACACCAAAGCAAGCCATAGAACTGGTTAAGGCCAATGGTATATTATTTGTGGAAGGCTAGGACTTGTCTCTAGCCTTTATTATAGATCATATTAGAAGACAACCTGACATCAAATTGTCATCAGAAACTCAGGTTGGAAACATGATAAGAGGGTTTGGCTATAACCCCAAATCTCAAGCACTTGCAATGTGGAGCTTAGCTCCCAAAGATCAAAATTCATCTATCCTAAACATTCAGGAGAAGATGGAGGGAAACAAAATCATAAGGACACTGGATAACATAGGGGACTTGGAGATAGCCCAAGTGATGACTCATTTTTCTCACCTAAATGAGGAAAAGATAACTCAATTTTCAGATAAATTACAGAAGCTCACTAGTGACACTAGTGATATTGTCAAAGATAGGGAGTTAGCACTGATAAAGATCAAAGAAAAAGTTAAGCTTATAGATGAGCTTACCAAACAGATAATGGAAATAACAGAGCCTACCCCTATTGAGCCCAAAGAGGTTATGGATGCTGAGATGCAAACAGAAGATACAAGTGATACATTGGTTGAAACAGAGCAGGGAGTTACTGAGCATAACAGTGTAATTTTGGAAGCATTGGCTTCAATTTTGTAGCACAAAATTGATACTATCAAGGACAAGGTAGATGTGGTGTATGGAGCATATGGTAGGTTGTCAGGCCTGCAAACAAAGGTGGCAAGTTTTTTGGCAATTTTGAACCCCTAATATGCAACTTGGTCCGGGAGGACATCACTTTTTGAAAGACTAGCATCTATACAACCATTGAGATCATATTTTCCTGAAATAGTGACTTTGGTTTGGACTAAAATAGAACAAATTGGGGCTACTCTATCCTTTTTCAAAGGTAAAGCCAATCAAATTGATGCCAAATTGAAGATGTTTGGGCTATATTATAGTAGATTTGTTCCCCCAATAAAAGTAGAGGATGATCAAATCAAACCATTAGGGTTATGGTTATCATATTTTGATAGTGTGCTCCCCAATAAAGCCATTTACGTATTAGATAAGGGAGAATTGGATATTGAAAGGTTCAATGCACTTTTGGATGAGGCATTTAAGGCAGAATCACACTGCAATAAATTTATATCAGATATTAAGAGTATAACAGGTGCTAGGTGGGAGAGGCAAAAGACTCAATTGTAAAATATTTAGAATTTTGGGTAGCCAAAAGAGGAGGATGTGACTGCATGGGACATTCTGACAAAGCCCAAGAAGAAGAAGCCAGTGATAATGGATTTAGATATCATAGATGAAGAGTAAAGGACACCTGGCACTCAAGCAACACACATAAAAGACAAGGATGTTGACATCTACAAGAAGACAGAGTTCAAATCAGATTTTATTCTCTAGTTTTGTTTTCCCACCGCTTGGAGTCTTTCTATCTTTTGTCTTTTTCCTTGTTTTTAG
>MU217376.1:565770-581800 GCA_018584345.1 Thuja plicata | reverse complement strand
TATATATATATATATATATATATTTGTAACCTTTTCAAGGAGAGAGTTGGAAGATTTAATAGAATTACAAGGCAGACTAAAATTTTTGTCTGAACCTTTGTACTATTTTTCTATCTGAATGTAATTGAAGCTTATGAGATATTAATATAATTATCTTGCAATCTCTTTTCTGCACCCGAATTGTCTCTTTGCATTTTTTTTATTGTTCTTGTATGTTTATCTGTAAGGCACTTAAGCATACTAATCACAAGGTGGTTATGCACTTACTTGTAAGCTCCTTCAAGGAAGGATTAAAAGGTTTCAAGTAACCTAGGGAACATAGCATAAGTTTAAAGATTGGATGATAAAGTTATAGGGAGAGGATAGTCTATAAGGTATTCTATCTTTATTGTAAGTGTTATATTGATTACCTCACTGTGGATTTTTACAAGATATTGAGTCTATAGCCCAAGGATTAAGAACTGGTTCTTATTTGCTAAGTGATGGATTTATAATCCAATACTTTCAATTTACTTAATCATACATAATATAGAATAGATAATTCCATTCAAGTGATTGTATTCATTAGATATAGTTCAATTTCTTGATTCTTTGAATATAGGATCATTAGGTTACCCCTCCTAATATCAAAAGGAAGAAGGATGAATATTCTTAAAACACTACTATTTGTTGTTATCTTTTCAATAGTTTTCATGGTTAAACTTTGTGTTAAGTTGTTTTCAGTTTCATGTAGAGTAATTTATAAGATAATACAATAAACAAGCAGCAAATCAGTATCCACATTTACTAATACTGTGAGACAACAATCATATACAGGTAATACCTTCCTAGGTGTTTTGGAACCTTTAAAAGAAGGAGGTGATAGTATTTTCCCTAGATATTATCATAAACCCTCATCAATTAGATTTTTCTCTTGCTCAAGTCAGTATATTCAAATATTGGGAGTCATAGAGTTAATCAAGCATTAGTTGAAGGTTCAACAAGAAAAAACCCTAACAAATTGGCGACTCCGCTGGGGATTTGAGATTGTAAGATCTTAGTAAAAGCATTAAGGGTCTCTAAGATTTTAGAAGACACTATATTTATAGTTAATAGTTGGCAAGATCATTTTGATAAGTATTCATTTATCCCAAAACAATTCTTGGGTGGTGACTCTAAAGTTAAATCTCTGTGATCAGTAAAAGTTAAGTAAATATGTTTCATAATTAATACTAGGTCAAATGCCAAAAAGAATCCCAAAGTTGCATTAGATGGTGGATTTGCATCAAATTCAAGGATGGAGATGTCTTGGAGGAAGAAAAGAAACCAAGTCAACATAGATGAAAATTCTCCAAGAAATCAAGATAGCAATACCTAGGAGGGAGGGAAGTAGTCAATTTAATCATGAAGGTAATACTTCAGAATATGAAGAGAAAATATTGGAAACAACTGTGGATACTTCCACTTCTAGTGAAAGAGAAGGAACAAATGCAATTATTTCAGATTTTGAGGAAGTTCCCTCTGATGATCTTGCTGAGGAAGAAAGACTCGTCATGAAACATCTCGCCCTTATTCAGCATATGAAAAAGGAAAGAGAACTGAGAAAGAAAAAGAATGAGAATAAGGATGTTGAAAAAGTTAGAAGATGATCCTCAAGACATCAAACTACCAGAAATATAGAGAGGTTTCAAAAGAATCAAGAAATACCCCTTACTCACAGAGCGTCTAGCTCACGAAATGTTAAAGGTAAACAAAAAATGACTGGAAGTAAAGTTGAAGAACCTAAAGTTCAGAAGATCCTAATAGAGAAAATGTCCAAATTGGATATTGATCTTGAAAAATAAGAATTGAAAAAGAAACCATGGAAAAAATGTTAGAAAAAGAACAGATGGAAGCTGCAACAATTGAAATGAAAAAAAAAATTGATTTTTTGTAGTCTTCCAAATATTCTTGTGCTGGAAATGAGAATACAACATCTTCTAAAACAAAAGCCACTACTTTTAAAGAGAATGATAATTTTCAAAGGAAACCATTGCATACTAAAAGGTATAAGAAGTTTAACTTCATTGGTATTCCTGGATACCCAAATGCATTTTCAAAAGATGTTGGTGATATAGGAGAAAGCTCCCAAAATTTGAAGGTAATAATGTTATTTCTTGTGAAACTCACTTAAGGAAATTCATTGATTTTGTGGATGATCTGACTATCACTCATGAAGATGTATTAATGAATATTTTTGTTTAGTCTCTAGTAGAGGATGCTAGAGAAAGGTTTAGAAGTCTTTCTAATGGTTATGTTGCTTCCATGGATGAGTTAATTGAATTGTTTAAAGATCAATATGGTGATAAGACAAACAAGGGATTCTTGTTGAATGAATTCAATAACATCAAAAAGAACTACAATGCAGAGGTCATGGAGTTCAATACTAGATTCCAAAGAGCTATGCATAAATTATTTCAGAAAATAAGGCTGGATGAAGAGGTATGTTTAGAAACCTATTTGAATGCTTTTGATTCTAAAATGGGTTATGCTCTTAGGGATAAAAACCCTAGAACTCTTACTGATGCTTATAAGATAGCAGTAAACATTGAAATGAATAGAAGGGTGTTTGGTAAACTAAATGAGAGAGATGATTCAAGGTTTAGTAGGAGTAACCAAAAGGAACCAGAGTATAAAGAATATGGGTTCCTCAAAATAATAGGCCTTCTTATAACAACAATTACAATCCTCAGAATAGAATGAAAAATAATCCTTATGGAACTCAGTTTAAGGATGGAAAGCCTATTGTTTCACCTAGAAAAGAGAAACCTAATAACAAAACTCCAAACCCTCTGCATAAAAATGTTGTCCATTTATGCAATGATGATTTCTGGTGTGAAGCTTGTGAATCCCCACACAATCTTGATTTTTTCATTGTTTCCTTAGATTTGAAAGCCAATGAAGAACAAGGAAATGATGAAGGTGAACAATGTGATCACAATATGACAAATGCTCATTCATGTCATGATGTAGATTCAGACAGTGAAATTGAAAATTGTGATTCATATGGTTCACAAAGAAATGTAGAGAATCATCATCAACAAATTTTATCAGATAGTGAAGCAGAAGAAAATGAAGACCACATAAGATGTTATGTCCAAAACAATCAAGACATTCCTTTAGTCAGAAAAGCTTTAGATGAAGAGAAAGAAAGGATTACTGTAGATCTAGTAAACAAGGCTAGAAGCAATTACCACTTAATAAAAAGAGTAGTGGGTGGTACTGGTAGTCAACCATCTAGTGTATTTATAAAGGAAAATAAATAGACACCAAATATGTACAGAAGAAAGAAGGACCTGGGGAAAATATAAATAAACCTAAGGTCAAAATTGTAACAAAAGCCTCAGAACCAAATGTTGTACAAGAAGGGAAAGCACAAGAGAAAGAAACAAGTACTTCTTCTCTTAAGGTAGAAAATAAAAAGTCTAAAGAACTGAATCTGAATATACAAATTGAGGAAAATAACATTATTGCTGAAAAATCAAAATCCTCAGATGTAAAATATACTCCAGTAGACATGGGTCGCTATTTATCTCAAATGACTATGAAAGTGCCATTTTTAGAAATGATGAGAATCAAAGAACACGAAGAAAAGGTTCTTTCATTATTAAACAGTATGCCTACAATGAAGGTTCAAAATCTAGAAAATGTTGGGAAGAAACCAATTAACAAAGGGAAAGAAGTTGAAGTTTTAACCTCAAAGATTCCTCAAATTTTCTTAAACACAACTTCTTCTCCTAAGGTTGTTGACCCATTTTTTCTTACACTCGTAATAAATGGAAGGATGCTAAAAAATTGTATGATTGATTTAGGAGCATCAAAAACCATTATGCCAGTAGGAATTATGAGTTCTATGGGATTACAAGCGGACACTCCTCATGGGATATGTCAAGCAATGGATTTTAGAGAAGTCCCTGTTATTGGTACCATTGAGGCCATGCCTTAAAAATTAGCAATATGTCCTGATGTGGTGTTAACTATGAATGTTCTTGTTGTTGACATACCACCACACTATGGCATGGGAGGTAGTATACAAAGTGATTTATCATATGCTACTTTTAACATTGTTGGAAATAATGTTAAAGTGTCAAGAGAGGGTAGGGCTCCCCACATGATAGAATGGTATGAAGAAACTAACATAAATTATTGTGTTGATATGGACATGGAGAATTTTAGAGTACAGAGGAGTGATTATCATCATTGTAATGAAAATATTTATCCTCTGGTTAAAGAGTTGACTGTACAGGGTGATGGATTGTTGAAAATGTATTTTGATGGAGCTTGCTTGAAAGAAGGATCAAGAGTTGGTGTATTACTGGTATCTCCATCAGGTACAACTTTTAAATTTTCATTTTTTTTAGCCTTCCAGTGTACAAATAATACTGCAGAATATGAGGCTTTATATTTAGGGCTAGAAATTGCCATCAAACATGGAATCAAATGTTTAAAGGTTTATGGTGATTCTGAATTAGTAGTAGCCCAAATAAGATCCAAATATGCAGTAAAAAATGACAGATTGAAAATGTATAAATATGCTATTTGGGATCAGATAGAGATGTTTGATGCCTTTGATATAAGTTTGGTAGAAAGGTCTATGAATATAATGGCAGATTTCTTAGCGAATGTTTCTTTGAAAACTGATGATCAAACCTTACATGGGGTATCAATCCTTGAAGTTAAGACAAGACCAGTTTTCCCAGATAATATATACAACTGGCAATTTTTTCAAGATGACCAAGACATTTTAAGATTCATTCAGTGTCTAGACCATTATGAGAATTAATATATAGATTGCAATACTTTACTGGAAAATACTAATGGTAAAGACTATGTTTTGGGAAATGAGGTTGTCCAACTAAGTTCCAATCAAATTCCTAAGGGTCTGGTTGAACTTGAAGCATTTTTTAGTAGTCATAATGATCATTCAACAAAAATAAGCAATGCTAAGGTTGAGGACTTAGAAGAAATTAATTTAGGATCAGAAACCAGTCCTCAAGTTGTTTACATTGGGAAAGATTTAGATTCCCATATCAAAACAAATTTGATTAAATTATTGAGAAAGTATAAGCATGTTTTTGCATGATCATATGAAGACCTAAAGGCTTATAGGGAAGACCTTTTCCAACATGAGATTCCATGAAATTCAGAAGTAAAACCATTTAGGCAAAAACAAAGACCTATTAACCCTTTGTTGGCTCCCAAAATGCAACAAGAATTGATGAAGCTAAAAGATGCTAGGATTATCCAGCCTATTAGACACTCAAAATGGGTCTCAAATTTAGTGCCAGTCAGAAAAAATAATGGTGACATCAGACTATGTGTGGAATTCAGAAATCTAAATATTGCCTCACTAAAAGATAATTATTCCTTACCTAACATGGAGGCAATGTTACAAAGTGATTGGTTGTGAGCTACTATCAATGATGGATGGTTTCTCTGGCTACAACTAAGTCTTAGTAAAAGAATCAGAGTAGTATAAGACTACATTTACCGCTCCTTGGGGAACATATGTCTATATCAGAATGCCATTTGGATTGATAAATGCAGGAGCAACTTTTCAAAGGGCCATGGATGTTGCTTTTAAAGAATTTATTGATTTATTCATGGTTGTTTATCAAGATGATCTGACTGCATACTCTAAGAAGGTTGAGGATCACTGTGAACACCTAGGAAAAAAAATTAGTAAGGATTTGGAGTATGGTGTGTCATTGATTCCTAAAAAATGTCACTTTGCAGTACAAGAAGGAAAGTTGCTGAGACCCATAGTGTCTAAAGATGGAGTAAGAATAGATCCAGAAAGAATAGAAGCAATCCAAAGGGTCATTGCTCCAAAAAATTTAAAAGGTGTTCAATCTTTCCTAGGAAAGATAAATTTTGTCAGAAGATTTATAGAAAACTTTGCAGAAATTGTTAAACCTATTATAAAGTTGTTGAAAAAAGATGCAAAATTCAATTGGAATGAAGAAGCTCAAATGGAATTTGAGAAAATAAAGAAGGCAATGCAAGAGGCTCCTATTCTGAAATCACCTAATTATGGTAAGCCCTTTTCTCTATTTTCATTTGCACCTTATCATACAATTGTTTTTGTTTTGCTACAAAAAGATAAAGAAGGATTTGAGCATCCAATAGCTTTTTATAGTAAATTTCTCTAGTCAACGGAGTTAAATTATGAGATGATGGAGAAACAGGAATATGCTCTAGTAAAGGCTGTAAAATATTTTAGACCATATTTGGTTTATGCAAAGGTGTAGGCATATGTCCCACACTCAACATTCAAAGATATCCTTACTCAGTCAGAAGTCACTGGTAAGAGGTGTAAGTGGATAAATAGAATACAGGAATTTAATCTTGAAATCCACATTAGAAAGCTAATAAGAGGTCAGGGTTTAGCCAAACTCATGATAGAAGATAACTTGGATTTGGTACATGTAAATGATACAGAGACACAACATCAGACTGTCACAAGTATAGAAAGGCAACCATTTTATACTGATATTGTGTATTTTTTGAAGAATACCAAGTGTCTAGAAAATATGTTAGAAAATCAAAAGAGAAGTCTGAAACTGCAAGCCTAGAAGTACACCTTGATTCAAAGAGACCTATTTTGGAAAGATAAGAATGGTGTGTACTTTTATGTTTAGATAAAGATCAAGCTCATAAAGTATTAAATGAAATGCATGTTGGGATATGTGGTGGGCATTTTTCTACAAAAACTACTGCTCATAAGATTTTAAGGGTAGGGTATTATTGGCCTAGTATTTTTAGAGATACTCATGCATTTTTCCACAAGTGTGAGCCTTGTCAAAGATTCTCAAACAAGTTAAAGTTCTCAGACACCCTATTGTTAAATCATGTAAGTACTGAGGCACCTTTTTCCATGTGGGGCATTGACTTTATTGGAGAATTTTTAGAGAAGTCTAGTGGAGGACATAGTTGGATATTAGTGGCTACTGATTATTTTACTAAATGGATAGAATCTATTCCCACTAAAAAGGCAACAAGTAAGATAGTTACTGAGTTTCTGATGGAGAATAATTTAACTAGGTTTGGTGTCCCAGCCAAATTAGTCATGGATAATGCCATTATTTTTAGATCTGATGAGATCAAGGAATTTTGCAATGAATATGTGATTATAATGTCTTATTCATCTCTATATCATCCACAGGCAAACGGCCAGGAAGAATCCAGCAAAAAATGTATTCTGAAAATTTTAAAGAAGACCTTAGAAAAGAATAAGAGAGCCCGTCATACAAAGTTGAGATTAGCCCTGTGGGCTGATAGAATAACAATTAAGAAGGCTACTGGTAGGTCACCATTTGAGTTAGTATATAGTCTAGAGGCTAGAATGCCTGTAAATAATCTATTACCTATATACAAGTTCATACAAGAAGAGGAGCTAGAAGTTTCAGATTCAATGAAGGATAGAATATTACAGTTGACTGAACTTGATGAGATCAGAAGAGAAGTACATAAAGAAAATATAAAGCTGCAACAAAAAATGAAGTATCTATTTGATAAAAGAGAAGTTGCAGAAAGTTTCAACCTGGTGACCTAGTACTACAATGGAATGTAAGATCAGAAGATAAAGGTAAGCATAAAAAGTTTGAATCTTTATGGCTTGGTCCTTTTGTTATTTCTCAGAGTTTTGGCAAGGATTCCTATATTCTGAAGAACATGAATGATGAAGAGTATGAATTTCTAGTGCATCGGCAATTTCTGAATCCTTTCTTCAGTTGAAAAAATGAAAGTTAATGCTCAAAAGATTTGTATCATATTGTATATAAGTTTGTTTTCCCTTCTGTTGTGTGATTCCTTTTAAGCAGTAGTTTAGTTAGTGTCGCCTGCATTTTTTGAAAAGGTCTGCAACCAAAGATTCTAAGATTCTTTGCCATAAACTATGTTTAGCCATCCTCAGATAGAGCCACTGTTGGTTGTATTCCTTATTTTTGAAAATTTTTGAAGTCTCTAATTTTCCTATTCCCAGAAGGTAAAGATCTTTGTTGAAAACCTTTTACATATCTCTGCAATTGGTTTTTTTTCCAAAACCAAGTTCAAGATGTCAAAAACCCTAAGCAAAAGGTTAAATTTGTCCAGAAATGCAGAAAAACCCTAAATGCTCAGTCCAAGTTCTATTTTTGCGTTACCTTTTTCATATTTTAAGTCAGATCTTATTTACATGTGCTTATTACCTTGTCATTAAGTCTCATTAGAAAAATAGAATATTCCTTATGATCTCGACTCTTAGCAAAAATCTTTGGTCACGTTGTCTCTTAATGAAATAAAATATACCAAAATGGATATGAGACTTAAAGCAGACCATTCATTTCAAGAAAGATCCAACGATGGTCGCTTTGTCTCTTGATAAAAGTGGGGTTAGCTATTTTATTTTGTGACTTTGAGTTTACTTAGTCGCGTTTTCTCTTAATAAACCTGTGGTTATGAGTTAACTTTATGAGTTAAGACAAACAGTGTTGTCGGGAGGTCTCATGATTATAACTAGAGTTCAGAAATTATTAAGCGACATGGAGAAATAGTGGTCGCCAAGTCTCTGGATAAATAAAGGGTTTTAATATGAGTTTAAGTAAATTTTTTGTCACGTAGTCTCATTAGAAATGGTGAGTTATGTTGAGTATTAAGAGACACAGTGACAACCAGCCGATGAAGAAAAATCTAACAATGGTCACGTGGTCGCTTAATAAGGTTAAAAAGTCAGACATGATTAAGAAATTAAAAGACTTATGTGTTTAGTCATGGGGTTGCTTGATTAAACAAGATTTAAGAAATTTATTCAGTGACATAGAGATATCACAGTCGCTGAGTCTCCAGATATAACCAAAGGTAAAAGGCAGTTAAGAAAAGTGCTTTGTCGTGAGGTCTCCATAAGTTGAAAGGTTAAGTTAATATATCATGAGACATCACGACAACCTTGGATCAAAGAGTTAATTTGATGGTAGTCACTGAGTCTCCTGAAGAAATTGTAGTTAGTCAAAATATTAAGCGACAAGGAGATTACTCAGTCGCCGAGTCACTAGAAATGAATCAGAGTTAAAAGTGGACTTTTCAGTGGCGCCATTATGAATAGTTGTTAACCAATCAGATTTTAAGGATTATGACAGATGGAAAAATAGCCATAGTATGAGTTAATGCAGCCAATCAAATTTGATTTTGATTATATTTTGAATTTTATAAGTTTTTTTATGCAAAATCACTCATCAGGAATTGATTATCTGACAGTTTGAATGCCATGGCTGATACCAGAAATTAATGTCACAGTAAGTGAGGCTCATGGTGAAGTGATTGAATTACCAGCTAGAAGTGACAATCCACATTCAATTAGAAATTATAAGTATACTTGTCCATTATCATTTCATTTTACCAACCTTCTATTTCTTAGAACGAAGAGTTTGCAGAATTTTTAGTGTTCTTGAGAAAAATTGAGATTTCTAGTTACAAGTGATTCTGAAGGTGATTGATTAATTTAGAATTCAGTAAAGGTTGCAATTGACAGTGTTCCAGAGCTCAGATTTGTAGAATTCAAGATAATTTATAGTTGTGGTGAGGGTTGATAATATTTGTTTCAATATCGGTATCTAGGGTTGTGATCAGAATAGAACAGAAGTATGAGTCAAGCTCAGAGTATGGCATCTACGAGTGGGAGAAGTGAAGATGTTGAAGATGATTCAAAGGGGAAAAGAAAATACTCAAATGAATTCCTCACTCTACTTCCTAGTTCTAGTTAGAATAGAAAGGTTAGTGTAGATGTTTTGATTGATGATATGTCATTTGTTAGAGATGCAAAAACACCAGGGTCGTCAGGGTATTCACTTTTCAACTAATTTTTTAACAATAGTGATGGACCCATGCCTATCTCGAACCCTTGGACCTATGGTTTGGCCATATTATTATTCCTTGGTGTCTTTGTTGACGTAGATTTTATATTAGAACTGGCTAGTAGATATGACCCTTTGATAAAAACTATTAAGAGGGATGATGGGAAGCCTCTACTCACCCTGGACAGAAATACTTTTATGAAAGCCTTCAATGTATATTACCCAATGGCTACTGAGATAAATTTGAAGAGCTTGGAGAATAGATATACTAGGGAGTCTGGTATTGTTGCTAAGTTGATCAGGGATCATCATGTCCCTAAGAAGATGAAGGCCTATGTAACCCCCATGGAAGGAGCAACCCTATACTTCTACAAAGACCTAAATTTTTACATTAAATACATCACATATGCACTATGTAGAGTGCTTGGAAAAGATGCCAGAGCAGAAAGGATCACTTCAGACATCTTGATGATGGTGTTAGATATAAAGAATCTTCACACCAATTCAAATTATGACTATATTCAATATATTATTGATCAAATACACCAGGGGTTTATTGTTATTCAAGCTAAGAAGAATCACCCAAAGTTCATGCATTATTCAATTCTTATGCATATGATCCTTTATTACAACTTCCCAGTTTTGGATTGCCAATCTCTATAGCCACAGAGGATTCACCACAATCAACCCAACCCTATTTAGTTCTGGATCAGAGTGTGGAATTACACATCTAGAGAACAGGATTTTTGTGCATTTGAGAATTGGATAATCTATCCATTGCTTAAGTGTTTAGGAATTGATAAGCCTAGATTGCCCATTAGGGTAATTCAGTTGTTGAGGCCCTATTAGTATTTGGACAAATGGTTAGGAGACCATAATTGGGGTGATTTATACTATGAAAGAAACTTTACAATTATGAGGGTTTATGGTTTCCCCTACCCTCCACATATTTTTCCATATCATGTAGCACCTAGGATAGCTGCAATGGAGTTCATTAGGAAGCTCATTTTAATAGATAAGGAGCACCTTGCTTCACATAGATAGGGTACTTTCACCCCTAGGAAATTTAGAGTTTACAATTTTTTGATTGGAAAAGGAGTCCTAGACCAAGTGAATGCCTGGTTGAATCATTACAGAGTGAATATGGCCCTACATAGACATATTGATACAGAGGGATTCATTCTGAGTGTAAATAAATTGCTTACACCCACCATCCCTTATACAAAGGTACATGAAGAATGTATGGAAGAGGATCTGATCAGAAACATTTTAGAGGATGAGGAGGTGAATAAAAGAGAAACTAAATTCAATGAGCTTATGGATTTGGAGAGACGGGTGAGGAGAAAGGGAATAAGTTTTGGAGGTTTTTACCCAAACATGCCTTATCTCAAAAGGCTAGATGCAATGATTGACAACCACACACTTTTGTGTAATCAGTTAGAAGACGCACTAGTGGTGCCAGGGAAAGGTCACAAAGATCACTCAAAATCTAAATATGATGATGACTATGACCAGGGTTACCCTTCACCTACTGCCCATCCAGAATATCAGGCAATTACATATGCTCATCCAGATGAGGGTGAAAATATCATTGACCTAACAAAGGTCCCAAACAAAGAAGTGACAGATTAGCCCCCACTTAAAAAATAGAAGATACAAGCAGGGGATCAACCTTCTAAGAAAAAGAGAACTGATAAGATTGGAGCCCTAATAATTGGGAATAGTCCTTATGATTATCAACTAAGAAAGCAGATCAAGGAAGGGAAGAAATTGCAGAAGGATAATGAGGAAGAGTAGGAATTACCACTTAGGTCTTGTACTGATGAGAGAGTATTGCATCAGGAGGAGTTCCTCAAAGATGACAATTTCATAAAGACCAAGGAATTCAAATATTTCCTTATTTGGAATAAGAAGGAACAAGTTGGAAAGTAGTTGCAACTGGTAGGAGGTGATCCAATAACTGAAGAAGCCTTAAAAACATTACAGGAATATGATCCTAAAATTGAGGAAATAACACCAGAGCAAGCCAGAGAACTTGTTAAGGATAGTGGTATATTATTTGTGGAAGGCTAGGACTTGTCTTCAGCCTTTATTATAGATCAGATTAGAAGACAACCTGACATCAAATTGTCATCAGAAACTCAGGTTGGAAACATGATAAGAGTGTTTGGCTATAACCCCAAATCTCAAGCACTTGCAATGTGGTGCTTAGCTCCCAAAGATCAAAAGCCATCTATCCTAAACATTCAGGAGAAGATGGAGGGAAACAAAATCATATGGACACTGGATAACATAGGTACTTAGAGATAGCCCAAGTGATGACTCATTTTTCTCACCTAAATGAGGCAAAGACAACTCAATTGTTAGATAAATTACAGAAGCTCACTAGTGACACTAGTGATATTGTCAAAGATAGGGAGTTAGCACTGATAAAGATCAAATAAAAAGATAAGCTTATAGATGAGCTTACCAAATAGCTAATGGAGATAATAGCTATCCATGTTGAGCCCAAAGAGGTTATGGATGCTGAGATATAGATAGAAGATACATGTGATACATTGGTTGAAACAAAGCAGGGAGTTACAGAGCATAATAGTGTAATTTTGGAAGCATTGGCTTCAATTTTGCAGCACAGAATTGATACTATCAAGGACAAGGTAGATGTGGTGTATGGAGCATATGGTAGGTTTTCAGGCCTACAAATAGAGGTGGCAAGTTTTTTGACAATTTTGAACCCCTACTATGCAACTTTGTCCAGGAGGACATCACTTTTTGAAAGACTAGCATCTGTACAGCCATTGAGATCAAATTTTCCTGAAATAGTGACTTTGGTTGAAACTGAAATAGAACAAATTGGGGATACTTTATCCTTTTTCAAAGGTAGAGACAATCAAATTGATTCCAAATTGATGATGTTTGGGATATATTATAGCATATTTGTTCCCCCAATAAGAGCAGAGGATGATCAAATCAAACCATTAGGGTTATGGTTATCAGATTTTGACAGTGTACTCCCCAATAAAGACATTTATGTATCAGATAAGGGAGAATTGGATATGGAAAGGTTCAATGCACTTTTGGATGAGGCATTTAAGGCAGAATTAGACTGCAATAAATTTATATCAGATATTAAGAGTATAACAGATGCTAGGTGGGAGAGGCAAAAGACTCAATTGGAAAATATTCAGAATTTTGAGTGGCCAAAAGAGGAGGATGTGACTACATGGTACATTCTGACAAATCCCAAGAAGAAGAAGCCAGTGATAGTGGATTTAGATATCATAGATGAAGATTAAAGGACACCTAGCACTCAAGCAGCACACATAAAAGACAAGGATGTTGACATCTACAAGAAGAGAGAGTTCAAATCATATTTTATTCTCTAATTTTGTTTTCCCACTGCTTGGAGTCTTTCTATCTTTTATGTTTTTCCTTGTTTTTAGGGTTAGGTTTTCAAATCATCTGAAGCTTGTTGCATCCTTTTCTTGAGGATTCCAAGATTATTTGAGACCTATATATATATATATATATTTGTAACCTTTTCAAGGAGAGTGTTGGAAGATTTAATAGAATTACAAGGCATACTAAAATTTGTGTCTGAACCTTTGTACTATTTGTCTATCTAAATGTAATTGAAGCTTTTGAGATATTAATATAATTATCTTGCAATCCCTTTTCTACACCTGAATTGTCTCTTTGCATTTTTGTTATTGTTGTTGTATGTTTATCTGTAAGGCACTTAAGCATACTGATCACAAGGTGGTTATGCACTTACTTGTAAGTTCCTTCAAGGAAGGATTAAAAGGTTTCAAGTAACCCGGGGAACATAGCATAAGTTTAAAGATTGGATGATAAAGTTATAGGGAGAGGATAGTCTATAAGGTATTCTATCTTTATTGTAAGTGTTATATTGATTACCTCACTGTGGATTTTTACAATATATTGACTCTATAGCCCAAGGATTAGGCACTGGTTCTTATTTGCTAAGTGATTTATTTATAATCCAATACTCTCAATTTACTTAATCATACATAATACAGAATAGATAATTCCATTCAAGTGATTGTATTCATTGGATACAGTTCAGTTTGTTGATTCTTTTAAGATAGGATCATTAGGTTACCCCTCCTAATATCAAAAGGAAGAAGGATGAAAATCCTTAAAACACTACTATTTTATGTTATCTTTTCAATAGTTTTCATGGTTAAATTCTGTGTTAAGTTGTTTTTAGTTTCATGCAGAGTAATTTATAAGATAATACAATAAACAAGCAACAAATCAATATCCACATTTACTAATATTGTGCGACAATAATCATATATAGGTGTATCATCTTAAAATGGAAGAAAATCCATGTTAGGAGAATTTATCTCTCCTTAGGGGATTTATTTGACCTCCATCACATCATCCTCCCATTTTTGCATCATCCCCCCTGATCTGCCTTTCTGTCCACCATTTTCTGACCTAATTTTTGCATTCTAGGATACAAACCTATGTTTCTAGGATTCAGGGACAAGGTAGACCTCCTAGGATAGGGTCAACCTTGACCCTGTCCTAGGGACCAAATCCCAAAAACTTTTGGTTTTTTGGATGTCAGTCTTCACAAAAAGTTCTCTCCCGCTTCCGGGTCGGTTGTTTCGGGCTTCGAAGCGTGGATTCCTAAATTATATTTAATATAGGTCCTCTCCTAGGGGTAAAGGATTTAATGGTGATTTAATTATCCTATGTAGGCATCCTTAGAGGATTGTTCCCTATTTTCATATAAAAGGGAGCCTTCTCCTCTCATTTTCTAAAAGTTTTTCTAAGCATCATTGAGCAAACGAAGTCTTCTAAGTGCAAAAAAGCTCTAATCAAGATTTTGTCAAGAATAAAAAGGCTCAAGCATCCATTTCCAATCTCTCAAGGTGTTCAAGTCTTCCTCTCAAGCATTCAAGTTCTCCATTGAAGATCAAGGATTCAATCTTTCAAGCCTTTGAAGGGATTAGGTGCAAACATTCAAGATTCATCATTCAAACCCTAGATCTAGCCATCATGGTGGTGTGATCTTCCTTCAAGATCCTTTGTGCATCCTCAAGACTCTTTCATCATCTCTTCAAAGTGGATTTCAAGCATACAATCATGGAGTTTTATGGTTTTTAAATTCCTTTGCTTTCATACTTACATACTTGCATACATTTGAATTTCAATTACATATCTATTCAATATCATAGCTTCATTGTTAGATTCAATTCTACTACTTGCTAGCATTCTTATTTCAATTATTGATTTCAAGGTTAATTCCTAAATTAGGGTTTGACTAAGGAAATTCCCTCCCCCACAACAAACAAACCTTTTTTTCTTGCAGGTACAGGTTCAGGATTGAAGATCCGAGGCCAGATCTGGATACCCTTTTCGGATTTCTTTTGGACTATGCGAACAGGGACACTTTTAGAGTTGAGCAGATCAAGTTGGAAAAAGTGGTATAAGTTCAACCTTTTTCATAATATGACATCAGAATAGAAAAATATTTCTGGGTTTTCCGTCTCTGTGTTTTGGTTCGATATCAACTGTCAGCATCTCTAGAAACAGTCTATAGGTCTCAGAAAATAGCAATCTTTGATCTGCAATTTTGTAAGGTTAGTACATTTCTCCTTTCCATTTCAATTCAAATCACACACTTACATTCATTTCAAAAACACATTTCAGGAGGGAAACCTAGGATCTCCTTCTTTATTCTTATTTCCAATAGATTGATTCATTTATGCATTGATCCTTTTTGGGTTGATCAATTTGGATCCTTCCTTTGTGCATTTGAGATTAAAATGGAATATCTTATCTTTCCCTCCACACTAAACATTAAATGTAAAGGTGATAAGTGATTTGATTATCAAAACACACTTATTCCGTAAACATCATTTTTCTCCTTTACATTTTGGTGAACCCACGATAGACAACTCTTTCTTTTCGGTGTTAGATGTGCATTTCATATTAGATCTTGCATGCATATAGAAGTAGGTTTTATTTTATGCTCTTGCATTTATATTTCAAAATTCATAAAAATCACAAAATTTCTTTAAAAAATACAAAAACATTTACATTTTTCATTGTGTTCAACATGTATGATTTTTGTTTTGAATACTTTGATGAGGCTTTTGTTGCTAAAGATGATAGATCCCCTAATGAGGTACATGGAAGTGAGGATG
>MU217376.1:543655-555380 GCA_018584345.1 Thuja plicata | reverse complement strand
TGATAACTTATTCCCCCCCCCCCCCCCCCTCTCAATTATCCTTGGGACTATTCCAACACAATGACCAAAGGTAATACCCACTTTCTATCATAGATTGGATATATGAAACCAGCATCTAATAATTTTTGTAATTCACTTTTGACTATTTCTCTTAATGTTGGATTTATCCTTCTTTGAGGCTGACAGATTGGTAAGCTTCCATCATTAATGTAGATCCTATGGGTGTAGATTTTGGGGTTCAAACCTAGCATGTCCCCATAATCCCAAGCAAAGGCTTTCTCATGCTTATGCAAGAGCTTTGTTAACAATGCCAATTGTGGGGGTGGCAACTTGTTGTTCACATGGAGATTGTGACCTAGGGAAATTTCCATAGTAGTTGTTAGCTCTACCATTGACATCTTAGGTACTAGGCTTGTAGCTACTTCACATGGTAATAATTGGCTAATTATCTCAGGGCTTGCTGGAAAGACACAACCCTCATATGTACATAGTTGTAGAATAGAACTTTCAGAAACATCTTTTTCTATTATACACTCATTGGTAAGAATACTTTGTATTACATCATCTTCCTCTTGCATTTTTAGAAAAGACTGTCTATGAATCAACATAAGCTAGGCAATAGAGTTTACCTCTTCTCCCTCATCCCCTAGTTCTGGCAAAATATGATCTCTCAAATCTGGCTGAGGCTGGGCAGGAGGATAGAGTGCTAGCTTCTTTATTGCCTGACCATTTGAAATTGTCATACTTCCTGATCTGCAACTAATTCTTCCATCAATGGTGGCTAACCAAGGTCTCCCTAGGATGACGAGATAGCCAACAAAGTTTACTTTTGGTGATAAGATGAGAAAATCAGCAGGGTATTCCCATGAGTCTAAGGTGACTACCACATCTTCTATAAGACCATCTAGAGTGACTGTTGAACTATCAGCAAGTTGTAACACTAGTGGAGTTGTTCTCAAGCCCTCTATACTTAATCTGTACATTGTATCTTTATTCATTACATTTATGGCTGCTCCCAAATCAACTAAAGCATTTTTAATAGATTGCCCATTAATTATCAAGTCAACTACTGGACTTCTAGGGTCTGAATACTTGGGTATAACTACCTTTCCCAATGTGATATCTGCAAGTTTCCCTATTACATGAACTATTTGAGGGTCCTTTTTCCTTCCAGGATTTTTAAGGCGTGAGTCCTTAATAGATTTTCCATAGATAGAAATGTCTTTGATAACTTGAAACAGAGGTATTTGGATGTGAATATTTTTCAGCTACTCAAGAATGTCAAATGACATTTCTTCTTGGGATATAGGCTTTTCTATTGTGAGCCTTTATGGAAAAGGAGGATCAACTGAGGTTTCAACATCATTTTTGCTGGATTTTTGAGTTGATTGGTTGGTATCTTGCAATGTAGCCTCTAGAAGAGGTGTTGATGCTGCAGGAGTGTCTGCAACTTCTATGATAATAGGATGTTTAGGTGCAGGAAGAGTAGTACCTAACCTCAAATGGATATCAGATATCTCTAGAGCATAAGTAGGATACTGTTGTGTATCAGTGGTATACATTGGCTATTGTTGTTGCTTTTTATTTGGATTAGGTTGCAGTTGAGAAGGTAATTGATTCTGCTTTGGATTAGGACTAGTGGCTGCAGGAGGTGGCATTATTGCAGGAGGAGGGACTGGAGGTGGCAATTGTGGAAAAGTAGGATTTTGGTTAGGCCACTGTGGAGGCCCCCTCCATTGGTTATTTTGTTGCCAATTTCCTTGCGGTGGTTGCCATTGATTTTGCTGGTTAGGCCACTGGTTATTTTTCTAGTTAGGCCACTGGTTATTCCAGGCTGGCTGAGAGTACTGAGGAGGATTCTTATAACTTTGGTTTTGCAACTAACTATTGTAAGGATTTGAAAATTGTAATGGGTCCTGAGGCATACCTTGTCTTGAAGCCCATGGTTGACGTTGAGCAACGAAGAACACTTTCTCATCATCTCCTTCTATCTTCATGTACTTGGTAGGCAAATGTTGATTTTCTAGGTTCACCACCAGCTTGCATCCGCAGTCTTTCTTTTGTTTCCGGCAATGAGGACAATACTCAGCTAACTAAAATTTAGCATCTGCATGTTTCTTCTTAGAAATCAAGGTGTCAAGATGTGTAGCAACATCATTAATGATGTCTTGCTTGAAATCTATGAGCAAATTAGATATCTCTAGCTTGGAAATGCCCAAACTGCTCCCTTTAGTGACTATAGACCGATATCCTCTGCCTTTCTTCCCAGTTGATCTGGAGTAGTTGAGAAAGATTTTCTTAAGGTCATCCCAAGAAGATTGGGATATGTCCCCACCAGTGATGAGGTCCAAAGCTTCTAAATAGTTGTTGTTTACTCCTCTTAAGAAGACTAATTTATGTGAATCCTCTACCAGAACATGTTGTGGATTCTTCTGCATGGTATATAAGAAACGTAAAACATAGTCCTCTAAGTTTTTATCCTCCTTCTGTGACATTCTAAAAATTTCATCTCCCATTGGGTCACTCCCCTTGCAATATTCTTTGTATTTCTACAAAAATAGAGTCTACATCTCATCCCATGTGCCTACTGCATTTGCGCCTAAGCCCATGAACCATCATAAGGCTGACTCTTTCAGTGTTGCTAGAAACAACTTGAGTTTGTGGGCATTAGTGCTATAGTCAAAGCTACAACAAAGGATGTCAAACTCGAACAAAAAGGTGTCAGGATCTTTGGTTATTAGGCCATAAAACTTTGGAAGTGTAGCAGGGGGTATATTTTTGAGATTGGCATTGTTTATGAAGCTAGGTAGAGGAAACGAGAAAGTAGGTTGTGCCATTACTAGAGGTATTAGGAGTTGTTGGAAAGGAATATTATCCATGGGATTGTTAACATCAAGTGCGTTTGGGTCTGAATTATCAAGAAAGCTAGCCAAGATTTCAGCAAAAGGGCGAAGACCACTTATGTCTAAAGGATCTGCTTTAGAGGAAGATGTTGCAGGATACTTGGGACTTGCATCAACAAAAGGTAACTCAACTTCTTCAGCTTGTTCACTCAAATTTTCCAACTCTCCTGGAAGAAATCTACCATATTCATCTCTTCTTCTTCCCCTTCGATGCATGCAAATGGATTCTTCACACTGGTGAAGCAAATTTAGGACCACAAACCACTAAAACTAGCTAAAAGAATATAAAAAATGACTCCAAAAGTTTCTTAGCATGACACCATCCCCGACAACGGCGCCAAAAATGAACCGCCTCACAATAGGTGCTTAGTAATCATGCCCAAAGCCTCTCTTAGGAATAGTTTGTTCAATCTAAGGATCACTTCTCCCACCATGAGGTGCATTTAGTTGGTCAACCCAGGGACGTATACTTGAAATGGTATGACACACTATGTGCACTAAGTTCCATAAAGAGTCACTCTACCTATGTTGCAGGAAAGTAAAATACATGAAAGGAATCTATACTAGGGCTGCAGGAAGGGAAACACACTTACTCCTTACTAAAATGAATGCTAAAAATTGCAAAATCTACTTAAGCTTATTCTTTCAAGCTAGAGAGTTCACTATAACTATCCTTGCAGGTGCTGCAGGAACATTCACAAAGTACAATGTTGTCGGAAGAAATTGTAATCTTATATCTAGAATACTTAAAATGAAAAAAGTAAATATATTCTACTTCTACTCTAATCCACCTCCCAAGTGGGCCCCCTTGGTCAGCTTCTGCTAATCTATAAACATAGAATATGAACCAAAATTTACTTCATTATCTTTCAAAAACTGATTACGTGAGAATCATACAGAAAATTGGAAAATGAACTTGTTGTGCAAGATACAACAGAACAATGTATTCCAAAATCTCCAAACTTACAAACTATCAATCTCCTCCCTATAAATAGAGGATTGACTTCTTTATTCTGAAACAGAAAAAGCAACCATCTAACTAAAACCGCGCCAAAGAGGAAAAAATAGGAAATGCAACAGCCCACGACATATGCAATGAAGTTTGGACAACCAAGTCAACATGCTAGGAATATGGATGGAATATATTAGAGCTAAATTCATGCATCTCTGAAACAGTGGCTCCTTATTTGCGGTAGCCGTGTCTGTTGATTCCATGATGGCTTATCCATTCGAAGCTAGTCTTTAACGTTCTCCTTCAATGTTGTCGACCACTCCCAGCGACTCCTACTTCCTGGAAGGATTAGTTATCATGCAAAATATATTCATACAAGTAGCTTATTCAAATTAATCCAGATGTTAGAACACACATTCTGATTATTATATGAAATACTGCAACATATGTATAATATTGGCATAATATGACATATCTATTCCACCCATGGGTTTAATGGTTCTATCTACACTTGACATAAGTTCAACTGACTAAAAGTTCAAAAATGTTCTGATAATAATTAAAAATAGATTATAATGATTAATATAATTGAAACAGTAAAATGCTCTCATCAATCACTGAAAAGCTACAAGAAAGACAGACTGAAATATAGAGACTTACTGAACATCATCATGAGATCACCAATCAAGTATTTCTTATGATTCATGAGGCAAACCAAGTGAACATAGAACTCAATGGGAAATTAAAAGCCATTGGTGAGCTAAGAGAACAAAATGAGAGACTGAAGCATGAAGCAAGGATTCAATAACAACATAATGATATGATCAAGAAAGCTGAAGAAAGTACAAAAAGAATGGATGATTTTTTGAATGGAAAAAGAAGACTCATCAACAATACTGATATAGGGTATACCGAGCATGGAGAATAATCAAACCAAGCTGATCACAAAGATGTCTACACAAATCCAAGGCCAAGGAAGCATTCATGCAATCACTATGGAAAACCAGGCCACACATCAAATGTTTGCAGGAGAAAAGATAAAGGTATTCCTAAATCCATATCTACATTCATAGGTAAATGTTATAACTATAACAAGCATGACCACAAAGTACATGAATGAAGATCTAAGGTGAAACAACCAAAAAAGGAATCCTGCATGGAAAAATATTGTTCTACTTAACAAATGCACGGGCACACATCTCTTGAATGTAGGAAAAAGAAAAAGAAAGCATGGAAGCCAAAAGAACAAGAAAATGCTTATCAACCGAGAAGAGTCGGTAACTCATATGTTTGGGATTACAATACATGGAAAAATTGCATAACATGTGGTAGATATGGACACATAGCTGAAAACTACATGAGGAAATGGATAAGAAGGTCTAGGAATTGAACTAACTCTGGAATGGCATGCTTACACTGTCATAAGGTCAGTCATCTAAGAAAGGACTATAGAGACTGAGTAATAGAGTCAAGCACTTTTGCTAATGGCAATACCATTGAAGATATCAGGAGAATGAGAAATCAAATGTGGAGGAGAGCTACAAGTAAAGATGATGTTGGACCGAGCACCACAGTTGGTAACACCTCATCCAATGGATCTGGTGACATCACCACCCCCACCTAAGCAAAACAAGTAAGTATGAAACTGCACTATACAAAGTTATATTTTACATCAGTTCCAATATACATTGATAATATGCCAAATTAGCATGAATAAAGATGCACTATGGTATTACTTGTTATGAATTTTTGAATTCAATCTCGTCGATCAATACACACCAAGAATCATTGGTGTACATATAAAAGCCAAGTTGTTAATGTAAATCAAGCATCGTCAGTAATCATGTAAACAGACAATGAAGTATTCGCTACATACTGAGTGTCATCAGTGAACATGTGAAAGGTCAATTGAGTTGACACTTACCCCAAGCGTCGTATTCTCATAGAGGATGAAGTTGGTATGTTCCCCGAGTGACTTCATCTTTGACCATCGATAATTAGGTAAATCATTAATTGCACCACTTAGGGCATCATCTATAAAAGGGCGATGAAAAGCTCATTCATTCACCAAATGTTTAAGAGCGAAGAGTAGATCAAAGAACATAGCGAAGAAGAGAGACCAAATTGTAGAGAGATTCACACGCACATTCATAGCTACTACATCAGATTCACATCATCTATAGCAGATCAAGTGAGTAACTAAAACTCACTAAGCTCACAATTTGTTTACAGAAAAAACCCTAATTTTACAAAATATGGCAACCACATCACGCATTTCCAAGATCAAGAATGTGAAGGATAAAAAGGTCAACCTAATCAAGAACTGTAACTGTGAAGAGCCCAAATACAAATTTTTCCCTGAGGTTTCTTCACAACCCAACGATGCTAGAGCATTCTAAAGCATACCTCCTATTACCACTACACCAAGAAATTTCTTTTAATTTCTAGCATTTAGTTTTTCTTGCGCTTTCTTGGTTTAAAATTTTGTGTCTTACCGCGCATAAAGGGTCAAAAATTCATCTTTGTGTTTTGTTTAAATGTTTCTCACTTTGTCGTGTTTGTCTTTTAAACATGTCTCCAAGTTGTGTGAGTGGGCGATGAGTCATTAGAGCATAAAATCACGCAGTCGCAATGAGATTGTATCAGCTCCTGATTAGTTGTGCGAGTGAGTGGGTTGGGCGTTTTAATATGTAAATCGCGCAATTGTGAAAGCCAGGTTGTAAGTTCATGATTGAGCAGGTTAAGAATGATTTAGTTTATCACTCACTCACTGAGAATTATCTGTATAAGAAATTGAACCAGCGAACCCGTGATGACTTAAAACTTTTGCATATCACTCAGTCGCTTTAAAATTATGTTGTCCACTTTTTGCTTTGCGACCAAGTGAGCCTTGTTAAACATGAAGCGGTCGCATACCCGCGTTGGGTTTTATGTTTTGTCTTTCAAGTCAGAAACTACATGATGAAGTCAGGTTCTAGAAGTCACCCACTCTCTTAGGTTCTAACTCAATTGTATTTTGCAGTGCGAGAACGCGGTAAATGCATGCATAAAGTAATAATTTGAAGGCTCGCCACTCAATCGCAGAGGCATTCTCCAAAATTCTAAAAGATGTGTGACTGAGTGACCATGGGACCATTCATCACCTCGCTCACTCGCTGATGCTTTAAGGTGATAAAAAATGAACTCACGAGTATGCGATAAGTTAAAGGAAGAAAGAAATCGCTCACTCGCTCATGGATAAAGGAAAAGGGAAAGTTGTTAGCGAGTATGCGATTAAAGGAAAAAGACTTAGTGTCGCTCACTCGCTAATAGTTATAAGTTGGAATATTTTGCAGCATGAGTAAGTGATGAGATGAAGCATAAAAAGAAAATGGATGTCGCTCACTCGCTCAGATCCAAAAGTAATAGTTTGAAAACCAGCGAGTGTGCAATTACAGAATGACTAAAAGATAAGTGGTTAATGACTTAGTCACCGAGATTCAGGTGATGATTAATATTGAGCAGTGAATGTGTGACGGGTCGAAGGAAAGGTAATATTGCTCACTCACATGAACCAAAAAGAAAAATGTAGAAAGATAGTGAGTATGCGACTGGAAAATGATGAAGTACAGATTAGGTCATCGCTCACTCGCAGAAGATGAAAGGCAAGGTAAAGATAGATGGCGAGTCTACGACTGGTTAAAATAAAAGGTTACATCGCTAAATTGCAAAAGCCCTTCCAAACATGAGTAAAGTGTAGTGGGTTGGCGCTCGATTGATAAATGGCTATTTTTAGGCTGATGAGTGCCAGAGGGGAGAAACGTGTACATTCTCTTCCAGCTAGGATCAAATAGTACAAGTTGATGGCAGCATTAATGACAGAATGAAATCTTCATGACAGTGCAAGTGCAAGAATTTGGAATTCAAGTGGACAACACACAGGATTTAATGGCTATAAGTGTAAATGATTGAGTTTGACTCTGTACAACTCTCATTTCTGCATTCTGTGATTTTCTGCGAAGAGTGAAAAGGCTTATTGGTCTGAGAGAATTTTATTTGAGATAGTAAAATTCAAAGAAAAAGGATGAGTCAGGATATTGTTCCCACTACCTCATAGGGGTCTGGGAAGAAGAAGGAAGTCACACTGAAGAAATATACAGAATAATTTGCTGAGTTGCTATCGGGAACTCTGAATACAAACAGCGCAAATTGGGAGGAATGGAGTGATAAATGGTCTCAATGCAAAAATTTGGTAACCCCAGATTATTCTGGTAATACTTTGTTTCATTATTTTTGGAATAACAGGGTCAAGCCAGTTCCAATTTGTAATCCATGGGATCTAAATATGGCTAAATTAATTATGCCTGATGTTTATGTTGATATTGGTCTCATTAAGGAATTAGCAAAAAACTATTGTCCAGTAGCTAGGGTAATCAGAAAAAAGAATAAAGAAACCCTAGTATCCATAGACAGAAGGTCAGTGGTGGAAGTATTTGGAATTACTGGTGCACTTTGCACAGATATTGATTTAAATAAAATTAAAGTTGATTATGCCAAGAGAGAGCATTTGATTAAGAAGTATGAAATGCCCAAGTTTATGCCCAGAATAGATAGGCACCTAGTGGAGATTCCAGACAACTTCAAGCCACCTTTTAACTTATCCCTGTTTTATCATTATGTGAAATGCATGGTCTATGGTTTGAGTAGGGTTCTAGGCTTTGATGGAGATTCTACAGTGTCTCAGGAAATACTTATGATGGCAATGAACATCCAGCACCCAGAAGTTAACACTAATTATGATTATGTTGGTTACATAGTCGATGCTATCCATGTTGCATTACTAGAAATACAGTCAGACAACCCAACACCCACTTTTAAACACTATTCTCATCTCATGTGCATGATTTTATACTATAACAGAGCATCAATGGATAAAGAGCTTGAAGTGTTTGTATCACAGTATGGTGTAGAGGCACCAGTCCAAAGATGGACTCAAGTGTGGGATAGTTCATCCATCAATTCATCATTTGTATGTTTTTGCAACTGGATTGTAGATCCAATTTTCAATCTGTTCGGGACAGATAGACACAGGCTTCCATATGAGGTTAGAAAATTTTTGAGACCTTGGGAGTATGTCCCGAATTGGCCCATCTCTCACAATTGGGCTGATTTCTTCTTTTTTGATTACATAACTATCATCAGAGTATATGGTTGCACTCAGCCTCCTCACATTCTTCCTAAATTTGTTCCTCCCAGAATTGCGTTCTTAGAATTTGTATGGAAAATCACTTGGTTAGATAAGGAATTTCTAGAGGGGCACAAGAAGGGAACCTTTATCCCTAGATTATGGGAGGGTTTTGATTTCTCCATTGGGAAGAAAATGTTTGATGCAATAAATGATTTCTTAAAGCAATATAGAATGTCCACAGCAATTGCCAAATTCTGTGATCTAAGAATTTTGTGCAGACAGCCCTAAAAAGGATGACTCCTTGGCAAAAGATCAGAGACCATGAGCCATTGGATGATGAGGACATTGTAAGAAACAAGTTGAATAAATAGGAAGTTCAGGATAGGAGAAGAAAGTGGAATGACCTCCTAAGAGCAGAATCTAAATGGAAGGAATCAGATAACTCATTCTCTGGTTTCTTCCCTGATCTTCCATATTTCCAAAGGATGGAGCAAATGCTAAAGTCTTATGAAACCTTAATGTCACAAGTGCCCCAATTTAGTGTTGAAGATGCACAATCTAAAGGGTCCCCTGTTCTAATTGCACTACATGATCAAGAGCACCAGGAAGAATAGGAGGAGGAATAGAAAAAGGAAGAACAGGAGGAGGAACAGAAAAAGGAAGGACAACATGAAGGTGAAGAGGCTGGTGAACAGGCCACTTCAGCCAAAGAGCCACCAAGGAAAAAATAGAAGAAAGAGCACAAAATGGTGCAAGATAGAAAAAGCTTGGCAAAAGCCACGATATCAGAGCATGGCAAATATTTTAGAAATTTGAGAAAGCAATTGCAAAAGGAGCTAGATGTTGAAGGTCAGGGAGATAATCAAATAGTTTTATTTGGAAAAGATGATGAGAGGGTCATGATGGAAAATGAATTCATGAGTGATGATGAGTTCATAAAATCTGAAGAGTTCAAAACTTTCTTGGTTAAATTGAAATAGAAGAACTTGAGACAAGAGATAACTGCAGAAGAAGAAAATGCAGATAAAAATGAGCTAATTGTACAAACACTTCAAGATTACGACCCTGATACTGAACAAATCACTGTGGAACAAGCCAGGTTGTTAATACAGAACAGTGGTGTGATGTTGATGCCTGGATGGGACTTACAATCCACCTTTATTATTGACCAGATTAGGAGACAAGAAGATCCTTTTCTTAAAACTGAATTTGAGATGGATGAAGTGTTAAAAGGATAAGGATTTGATCCTAAATCAAAAACCCTAGCAATATGGTCATTAGCTCCTGCCACACAGAAACCCTTAGTCATGACTATCGAAGAAAAAAAAAGGGCAGACAGGATGATATGGAATCTGCAAAATACTGCAGATACTGAGATAGCTTAGTTAATGACACAGGTTTCATTTATGAATTTGGCTAAGGTTGATGACTTATGAAAGAGGTATGAGATAACTTTTGGCCGAATGATGGCCCTGGCAAAGAAACATGAAGAAGTGGTGGTCAAGAACCACACACTAGAAGAAGAGAATGCTAGACTAAAAGAGGAATTAAAAGAAAGTAAAAAGGAAAAAATTCCAATCCCTGAGGAGGCAGCCAAAGTTGTGACAGATGTTGTCAAAGGAGTTAGGGAAGACTCTGCATTGGCAGAAACTCAGTCAAAAGATGTATCACAAGAACAGGGCATGAATGCTATGTCTGTCATGTTACTCATATTGCAGCACAGAATTGAAGTATTGAAACAAAAAACTGCCATAATATATACCGTATATGAATCATTACAAGAAGCCTCAAAGATAGCTATAGAAGCTATGGTTTTCTTAGAGCCTGCTTTCAAACTATGGTTAGCGAAGGAAATAATTTTGGATAAACTCAAAATGGCTATGTTGTACAGTGATGATTTCCCAGATAAAGTAATAGATACCATTGATATGGTCAGTAATTTAAATGATACTTTTGCCTTTTTCAATGGAAAATCTAATCTGATAAACAATAAGTTGCAACTATTTGGTGATCAATGTCCACCATTGATCCCAAAAATTTATGAAGAAACAGGGGTTTTGAAAGCACAATCAGATTGGGAACCTGGCTTTGATGCTATACTAGGAAATCAAGATATGAAGCAACGTTTAGAAAAGGACACAAATGCAGAATATTGCAATGAACTGATCGATAGCCTCTTCAAAATTGAAAGAGATATGGCCAAATTTGTGTCTGAGGCCAGAACTGCCATGGATGCCAGGTGGGTGGAAGCTGTTGCTAAGCTAGAAGAAGAAAATGCTTTTGATTGGCCCACCGCCAAAGAAGTAAATAGGTGGGAGGCAAAGCTGAAAGGATGAAAAATATATTGTTAACAACAAAAATGAACTTTGTTCAAGCTTTGCAAATAAGATGCCACCCGTGTTCGGTTACAAAATTTTGTCTCTAGTTTGTTGCAAAGTTGTTGATAAAGTTTTTTGTAAAATTTCCCAGTATGTCGGTAGCTTGTTGCATCCTTATGTTATAAAAGGATTCCAAGACTACTGGGAAAGAGATAGCCATTTCATTTTTGAGAGAATACCAAAATAATTTTAAATCTAGGTTTGAGAACCAATATAGTAGGTCTTGTGGAGAAATATTTGTTCAATGTAGCAAGTGATTATGACTTTTGAATAAAATCCAGTTCACAGTTTCTGAAGCATATAATGAGTATTGTGTCTTCATTTT
>MU217376.1:533212-543605 GCA_018584345.1 Thuja plicata | reverse complement strand
TCAAGGAGAGAATAATAAAATGCCTTAGAAATATGTCAATAAAATTCAGGGTATAAAATGAATTTGATGGAATAACTTGATTAAGTGTACTGAGGTAGATTTACAAGGTATATCTATGTTTGTGTCAGATGTTGTAATTGCCTTAAGTCTTGTCCATAATCATGCTGGTTAAAATTGTTCATAAATGACTCCATGCCCTAGGATTGAGCACTGGTATATTTTTCATTTAATCAAATGACTATCATTCTTAAAATCAATCTTTGCTTTCAGTGTGGTCTATTTTAGTAAAAGTTATAGTGATCAATTCCTATAGTTTCATCCACAACAACCTTAGGATAATTCTGCGATTTCATTATTCTAAGTTTTAAAGGGTAATCCCGCCCAAGTTAGTGGAGCTCAAAGTGCAGGAGGTTTCGAAACCTTGTTTCTGTTGTTCTACTCTGTGCTTGGTCAGTGTCAGGGATAAATAGAGTGAACCCTCTAAGGAGTATTTTCACATCAGCAAGAAAAAGAACCAACAGAAAATGGTGACTCTACTGGGGACTTTTATCATGGAATGCATGAAAGTTTAGTCTGACAACAACATTCCATAATATAGATACTTTGAAGTCCAGTTTATGAAATCACATGTTGTGTGTTTGCATTTTATATATCCTCAAATATCATTGTCAAAGTGAATCTTATTTTATTCCCAAAGATTTGGGTGGCGACTCTGGTTATTGGTTATAGTATTTCCAAGGGGAGTACTAGTAGATTTAGTGTGTGAAAATTCATTTTGAATATAATGAGGAATACAAAAGGAAACACAAAGAATCACTTTCAGGTAACATCAGAAAGTGATAGTTCCAAAAATTCTAGGAGAAACCACTCAAGAAAAGGGGAATCCTTTAATAATACTTCCTGGAAACCTAGGTCAGTAGGCCTAAGCCAATCATTAGATACTATTCTTGAGAAAGAGATTAATAAACCTTTGAAACCTGAATCTGACACGACTGGTTATTTTGAGGACATATTCAACCCTAGGCAAAAAAATATGTTTCAACAAAAGGGGGAAACATCCTCCTACTTTGAGGGTGTTCCCTATGAGAGGGTTGAAGAGCAAAAGGAAGAAAACCAAGTTAATGTGTATGATTCTTCCAGTTCTGATATTAAGGGAGTCCTCAAAGATAATAACCTTTTGAGGAAGGAATTGGATGAACTATTACTTATCAAGCAAAGGAATGATGAAGCTAGAGAAGAAGAGGTTATAAATGCTATTAATGAAAGGGAAAGCTTAAAAAAGTGAGTTGCTCAGTTGAAGTTGGCAGCTCAAGGTTCAAAAGAAGGATTTCATGGTTTGAATAAGGAGCTTTTTGGAGATGTAGATACCCTGAGAAAAGAATGCCATGAAAGAGAAAATTTGCTTAAGAAGGGTGAACCCAAGGATGCAGATTCTATAGTAAGACAAATTGTTAACTCCGAGAGTCAGAAATCCCCCAAGCCTCAAACACTTACACAAAATGTATTAGCAACTAATGTTAGACAAACAAATGTTGACAAAGGGAAACAAAAGATCACTGGCGTTAACTTCTCCCAACCTAAAATTGAAGAGGGTCTGTCTCAAGATATATTTTCACTTAATATGGAATTAGAAAGGGCGAGAAAGGCCAAAGCTGACATTGCAAAACAGTTGGAAAAGGCTGAGTTTGAAGCTGCTCCTGCAGAGATGAAGAAAAGGATTGCCTTCTTAAATTCCATGACCAATACCAATGTGACAAGTAATGCTACTAACCAAACCATCCCAATATTCAATTCTGATGTTCATATTAATAATGCCAATACAAATATCTAGACACATAATGCAACCCAAGGGGCTGCATCACAATCAGGAGTAAGTGGGCCTAGTAGAAATATTAGCCTTCAAAATATGGGCATTGGTCAGAACAATAACAATGTCACACAGAATGTTGGCCAGAATATTGTTTCAAATTTTCAAAGGAGACCTATTCATCTAGAAATATATAGATAGCTATTCTTTGATGGGATCCCTGGCAACCAAACCTTATTCCTAATGAGGTCAGAGATAAGATTCCTAAGTTTAGTGGGAATAATGCCATAACTGGTGAAGAACATTTGAAAGTATTCTCAGATACAATGAATGATTATGAGATTGGAGATGAGGATGTTGTAATGAAATTATTTGTGCATTCCTTGACTGAGGATGCAAGAGATTGGTACCGGGGTTTGCCTGATCATAGTATTTATTCTTGGGATGAATTTGTTAGAACTTTCAAAGAACAATATGGTGACAAGATAAATTATGGTTTTATGTTGAACGAATTTAATAGCCTAAAAAAATTCACTAATGAAGGCATAGCTGAGTTTAATGTAAGATTTCAAAAGGCTAAGTATAAGTTGTTTCAAGTATTAAGGTTGGATGAAAATGTGTGTGTTACTACCTATTGTAATTCTTTGGATGGAAAAATAGCTTATCTGCTAAGGGACAAAGACCCTCAAACCATGAGAGAAGCATATAAATTGGCTATAAACATAGAAAGCAACATAAGGGCTTTTGGAAAGCTTGGTAAACAGGATGACAATAGGCTTTGGAAAGAACCAAAAATGCAACCTAATAAGAGCCCCAAAGAAGAAGATAAAATGGATGCATTGGTGACTGTGGTGAAAGATCTTGTCGCCAAGGTAGACAAGAATGAAAAAGGATTTCAAAATAATAGGCTATAATACCAAAGGCGGGATAAACCTTATAGACTTCAAGATTTCCCTTATAAAAATCAGTGGAAGGATGGGAAACCTATGTCAGAAGAACGTAATAATCCCAAGAACAAAGGTATTCCTGATCTATTAAAAAACAACAGTGCCCATAATGTGGAAAATACTCCCTGGTGCATAGCCTGCAATATGCCTCATTCCCCATATCAATGTACAGTAGCTCAGGGCTTGTGAAAACATTGGAACACAAGAAAATCAAGGTGAGAAGAAACCTGTAGTAAATATGTGTGCACTTACTATTGAAGATGACAATGGCAGTTCAAAAGGAGAATCAGAAGAAGAGATTCCAATCACAATGAAAAACACAAGTACTAAGGTAGAGCATTTTCAACTTGGGATGCCTAATGAAGAAGAGATAAGATTTTTAACCATTGTTGATGTAACACAAGAAAGAAGTTTGTACCAGCTTAGGAATAGAAAAATTGATCAAGATGGGAAACAACTTGACTCGCCTGTTATTACAGAAGTTATAAGTGAAGAAGTTACACGAGATGAATTGAAAGATACTTTGGTTAAAGGAAACAAAATCACCTCTACTCATCACCGCCAAACAAGGTAGTTGAAAGAAAGTAAAGGTAAAGTGTCTCCTGATAATAACATAAATCTCCCAACTTTTAATATGAAGCAAGCTTTATCTCATATGAAAGTTTATGTTCCTTTTCTTGAAGTGTTTAAAATTAAGGAACATTGGGAGGCTGCATTATCATTACTTTCTGATTTACCTATTGTGCCTGACAATGCTGTTTTGAAAGATGAATTGAAAAGTGAGCATGAAGAAAAGGATAGGGTCCCAATTTGTTTAGGGAATATAGTCATTCAAGAACCAGACCAGATTGATCCTTTTTATGTTACATTGCTCACAAACAATATGTTGCTAAAGAATTGCATGATGGATTCAGGAGCTGCTACTAATGTAATGACTTACACTGTTATGAAGCAATTGGGTTTAGATGTGGATACTACATGTGGTAAATGCTATGCCATGGACAATAGGGAAGTACCTGTAATAGGAACTTTGCAAGGATTAGAGGTGAAAATTGTTGCTTACCCTAAAGTCACTTTTAAGATAGATGTTGTGGTTGTAGATTCACCACCCCATTATGGTATGCTCCTATCAAGACAATGTGTTGTAGCTATTGGAGGACATGTACAATTGGATTTATCTTTTGCTACCATTTCTGTTAATGGAAAAGAAACCAAATTGCTAAGGGAACCTAGATCTCCTGTCTATGTTGAAAAGGTTCAGCCTAGTATGTTAAATTGTTTTGTGAATGTGGATATAAACAATTTCAGAGTGGAAGGAATTCAGCCACAAATGAAAAATAAAAATCCCATCATAGAAGAATTGAAGTTGCAGCAGCAGGGGCTTTGGCAAATGTATTTTGACGGAGCATGCTCAAAAGAAGGATCAGGGGCTGGTGTTTTATTTGTCTCTCCTTCAGGTATTACTTTCAAATACTCATTCCTACTATCATTTCAATGTACAAATAACACCGCTGAGTATGAAGCATTATTGTTGGGATTAGAAATAGCAATGAAGCATGGCATCAAATTATTGAGAGTTTTTGGTGATTCAGAGTTAGCTATTTCCCAAATTAGAGCAAAGTATGCTGCAAAAAATGATAATTTGAAACAATATAAGCATGCTATATGGGATAGTATTGAGTTTTTTTATGCCTTTTCCATTGAATGGATAGAGAGATCTAAGAATATCATGGCAGATTTTCTTGCTAATATAGCTTTGAAAAATGATGATTTGACACTAACTGGGATATCTATTGTGGAAAATAAGACTAGGCCTGCAATCCCTGATAATATATATAATTGGCAAGTTTTTGAGAGTGATGAAGACATTCTCAACTTCATTCAATGTGTGGATAATTATGATAGTCAGGTTATTGATTTTAACAATCTGATAGAAATCATTGATGGGAAAGAAACTATTTTTGGTAATGAAATTCTGCAATTACAAACAAATGAAATCCCTAAGGGATTGACTCATTTAGAAGGATTGTTTACTGATAATGACAGTCATGTGTGCCACAAGTCCCTTGCCAAGTTAGATGATTTTGAGGAGATAAATTTTGGGATCAGAATGTAACCCTAAGATTGTGTACATTGGAAAGAAATCGACTCCTCATGTGAGAACTAATTTGATTAGTCTGCTGAAAAGTTTCAAGCATGTTTTTTCTTGGTCTTATGAAGACCTTAAGGCTTATAGGGAAGACTTATTTCAACATGAAATTCCATTAAAAGATGATATTAAAACTTTCAGACAGAAACAGAGACCAATCAACCCTTTATTGGCCCCCAAAATGCAGCAAGAATTAACAAAACTCAGAGAAGCTGGAATCATAAAACCCATTAGACATTCTTCTTGGGTGTCTAATTTAGTCCCTATCAGAAAGAAAAATGGAGATATTAGGCTTTGTGTTGATTTTAGAAATCTTAATGTGGCCTCGTTAAAAGATAATTATTCTTTGCCAAATATGGAGGCTATGTTGTACAGGGTAACTGGTTGTGATCTCTTATCTATGATGGATGGCTTTTCTGGGTATAACCAAGTGCTGGTTCAAGAATCTGAACAATTCAAGATAGCTTTCACCACCCTGTGGGGTACATATGTTTATGTGAGAATGCCATTTGGCCTGAGGAATGCAGGGGCTACTTTCCAAAGAGCTATGGATGTGGCTTTCAAGGAGTTTATAAATATTATTATGGTAGTATATCAAGATGATCTAACTGCATATTCCCAAAGGGCTGATGATCATTGCAAACATTTAGAAAAGATTTTTGCCAGAGCTTTGGAGTATGGGATTTCTTTAAATCCAAAGAAATGTCACTTTGGTGTGACTGAAGGTAAATTGTTGGGACATATAGTATCCAAGGAAGGTGTCAGAATTGATCCTGAAAGAGTGGAAGCCATTAACAAGGTATTGCCACCAAAAAATATTAAAGGAGTCCAATCTTTCCTCAGAAAGATAAATTTTGTAAGGATATTTATTGCAAATTTTGCCTAAATAGTAAAACCCATTGTTAAATTGTTAAAGAAAAATGCAATATTTAAATGGGATGAAAATGCTCAATCAGCTTTTGATGAGATAAAAGTAGCAATTCAACGGGCTCTTGTATTGAGATCTCCAAATTATGAAAAACCTTTCTGCATCTTTTCTTTTGCCTCATTTCATACAATTGCTACAGTTCTTTTGTACAAAGATGATGAAGGTTTTGAACACCCTATAGCATTTTTTAGTAAATCTTTGCAAGCAACTGAACTCAACTATGAGATAATGGAGAAACAGGCATATGCATTGGTTAAGGCTGTCAAGATCTTTAGACCTTACATTGTTTGTGCAAAAATAATTGCTTATGTGCCACATGCCACAGTGAAAGACATACTATCTCAATCTGAAGTTACTGGCAAGAGGTGCAGATGGATTAGTAGGATCTAAGAATTCAATTTGGAGATTCAAATTACTAAACTGGTAAGAGGTTTGGGTTTGGCCAAATTAATGACTCATACAAATATGGAGTCAGCCCAAATAGATGATGTACAAACTGTAAACATGAATCTTACTAGCATAGAATTGCAATCCTGGTATACTGATATTGTCTTTGTCCTAAAGAATGCAAAATGTCCAGAACATATGCCAGAAAATCAGAAGAGGACTTTGAGATTGCAGGCCCAGAGGTATGTCTTGATACATGGTGATTTATTTTGGAAAAATAGAGATGGGATTTTGTTACTATGCTTGGATAAATCACAGTCTGAAAGAGTCCTAAATGAATTGCATAATGGTGTATGTGGTGGGCATTACTCTGCCAAAACTATAGCTCACAAAATACTCAGAGCGGGATTTTATTGGCCATGTCTTTTCAGAGATACTCAAATGTTTATACAAAAATGTGAACCATGCCAAAGATTTTCTGCTAAAATGAAATTTGCAAGAGCATTGCCTTTAAATCCTATGACTATTGAAGCACCTTTTACCCAATGGGGTTTGGATTTTATTGGTGAATTTATAGAAAAATCTAGTGGGGGCCATAGTTGGATTCTTGTGGCTACAGACTACTTCACAAAATGGATAGAAGCAATTCCAACAACGAGGGAAACTAGCAAGATAGTAATGGATTTTTTAATGGATAACATTCTGACTAGATTTGGTGTGCCTACTAAGCTAATTATGGACAATGCCATGTGTTTTAGGTCTAAGGAATTTAGGGATTTCTGTAAAGAATATGGCATTATTTTTTCTTACTCCTCGCCATATCATCCTCAAGCAAATGGACAGGCTGAGTCCAATAATAAAAGTATCATGAAGATAATTAAGAGGATTTTGGATAAAAATAAGAAGTCTTGGCATTCAAAATTGAAATTAGCCTTATGGGCTAACAGAGTAACAGTAAAAAGGGCCATAGGGGTTTTCCCTTTTGAAATGGTTTATGGAAATCAGGCAAGGTTGCCTTTGAACAATCTATTACCAGTATACAGATTTTTGCAGGAAAAAGATTTAGAAAACCAAGAACTCATGATGGAAAGAATGGATCAATTGGTGGAATTGGAAGAGATAAGAGAAGAAGCTCACAAAAGGAACTTGAAGTTACAGCAGCAATCTAAATACTTGTTTGATAAAAGGGAAACTGAAAGAAAATTTTAGATAAGTGATATGGTATTACAGTGGAATGCCAGAAAGGAAGAAAAGGGCAAGCATAGTAAACTTGAATCACTATGGGTGGGCCAATTTGTAATCCAGGAATTCCATGGTCAAGATTCTTATTTCTTGGAAGATCCTAATGGTGAGATATAGGAATTGCCAGTGCATGGACAATTTTTGAAGCATTACTTCTCATAAGTTTTCTTGTTCCATGCATGTTAGTTTAGTTTTCCCTTTTTTTGTGTGGGTTTTGTGTGCGCATGTACAGTTTTGTTTTGGTTTGTGGTCTGTTTCCCAAAAATATGGCTTCTAATGTCAATTTTGCAATTAACTTTCCCCAGTTAGAGACATTGTTAGCACTGCACCAAGAAATTTCTTTTAATTTCTAGCATTTAGTTTTTCCCGTGCTTTCTTGGTTTAAAATTTTGTGTCTTACCACGCATAAAGGGTCAAAAATTTGTCTTTGTCTTCTGTTTAAATGTTTGTCGCTTTGTCGTGTCTATCTTTTAAACATGTCTCCAAGTTGTGCAAGTGGGCGATGAGTCATCAGAGCATAAAATTGTGCAGTCGCGATGAGATTGTATCAGCTTCTGATTAGTTGTGCGAGTGAGCGGGTTGGGCGTTTTAATATGTAAATCACGCAATCGCAATATTTTGTGAAAGCCAGGTTCTAAGTTTGCAATTGAGCAGGTTAAGAATGATTTAGTTTATTGCTCACTCACTGAGAATTATTTGTATAAGAAATTGAACCAGTGAACCCGCGACGACTTAAAACTTTTGTATATCGCTCAATCGCTTTAAAGTTATGTTGTCCACTTTTTTCTTTGTGACCAAACGAGCCTTGTTAAACATGAAGTGGTCACATACCTGCGTTGGGTTTTATGTTTTGTCTTTCAAGTCAGCGACTACGTGACAAAGTCAGGTTCTAGAAGTCGCCCACTCGCTTAGGTTCTAACTCAATTATATTTTGCAGTGTGAGAACGCGGTAAATGCATGCATAAAGTAATAATTTGAAGGCTCGCCGCTCATTCGCAAAGGCATTATCCAAAATTCTAAAAGATGTGTGACTGAGCGACCATGGGACCATTCATCACCTCACTCACTCACTGATGCTTTGAGGTGATAAAAAATGAACTCACGAGTATGCGATAAGTTAAAGGAAGAAAGAAATCACTCACTCGCTCATGGATAAAGGAAAAGGGAAAGTTGTTAGCGAGTATGCGATTAAAGGAAAAAGACTTAGTGTTGCTCACTCGCTAATTGTTATAAGTTGGAATATTTTGCAGCATGAGTAAGCGATGAGATGAAGCATAAAAAGAAAATGGATGTCACTCACTTGCTCAGATCCAAAAGTAATAGTTTGAAAACCAGTGAGTGTGCGATTAGGGAATGACTAAGAGATAAGTGGTTAATCACTTAGTCACCGAGATTCAGGTGATGATTAATATTGAGCAGCGAATGTGCAACAGGTCAAAGGAAAGGTAATATCTCTCACTCACATGAACCAAAAAGAAAAATGTAGAAACATAGCGAGTATGCGACTGACAAACGACGAAGTGCAGATTAGGTCATCGCTCACTCACAGAAGATGAAAGGCAAGGTAAAGATAGATGGCGAGTCTGCGACTAGTTAAAATAAAAGGTTACATCACTCACTCGCAAAAGCCCTTCCAAACATGAGTAAAGTGCAGTGGTTTGGTGCTCGATTGACAAATGGCTAGTTTTAGGCTGACGAGTGCCAGAGAGGAGAAAAGTGTACATTTTCTTCCAGCTAGGATCAAATAGTACGAGTTGATGGAAGAATTAATGACAGAATGAAATCTTCATGCCAGTGCAAGTGCAATAATTTGGCATTCAAGTGGACAAGACGCAGGCTTTAATGGCTATAAGTATAAATGATTGAGTTTGATTCTGTACAACTCTCATTTATGCATTTTGTGATTTTCTGAGAAGAGTGAAAAGGCTTATTGGTCTGAGAGAATTTTATTTGAGACAGTAAAATTCAAAGAAAAAGGATGAGTCAGGATATTGTTCCCACTACCTCACAGGGGTCTAGGAAGAAGAAGGAAGTCACACTGAAGAAATATACAGAAGAATTTGCTGAGTTGTTGTCGGGAACTCTGAATACAAACAGTGCAAACAAGGAGGAATGGAGCAATAGATGGTCTCAATGCAGAAATTCGGTAACCCCAAATTATTCAGGTAATACTTTGTTTCATTATTTTTGGAATAACAGGGTCAAGCCAGTTCCAATTTGTAATCCATGGGATTTAAATATGGATAAATTAATTGTGCCTAATGTTTATGTTGATATTGGTCTCATTAAGGAATTAGCAAAAAATTATTGTCCAGTAGCTAGGGTAATCAGAAAAAAGAATAAAGAAACCTTAGTATCCATAGACAGAAGGTCAGTGGCGGAAGTATTTGGAATTACTGGTGCACTTTGCATAGATATTGATTTAAAGAAAATTAAAGCTAATTATACCAAGAGAGAGAATTTGATTAAGAAGTATGAAATGCCCAGGTTTATGCCTAGAGTAGATAGGCACCTGGTGAAGATTCCAAACAACTTCAAGCCACCTTTTGACTTATCCCTATTTCATCATTATGTGAAATGCACGGTCTATGGTTTGAGTAGGGTTCTAGGCTTTGATGGAGATTCTACAGTGTCTCAGGAAATACTTATGATGGAAATGAACATCCAACACCCAGAAGTTAACACTAATTATGAATATGTTGGTTACATAGTCGATGCTATCCATGCTGCATTACTAGAAATACAGTCAGACAACCCAACACCCACTTTTAAACACTATTCTCATCTCATGTGCATGATTTTATATTATAACAGAGCATCAATGGATAAAGAGCTTGAAGTGTTTGTATCACAGTATGGTGTAGAGGCACCAGTCCAAAGATGGACTCAAGTGTGGGATAGTTCATCCATCAATTCATCATTTGTATGTTTTT
>MU217376.1:522430-533134 GCA_018584345.1 Thuja plicata | reverse complement strand
GTCCCAAATTGGCCCATCTCTCACAATTGGGCTGATTTCTTCTTTTTTGATTACATAACTATCATCAGAGTATATGGTTGCACTCAGCCTCCTCACATTCTTCCTAAATTTGTTCCTCCCAGAATTGTGTTCTTAGAATTTGTATGGCAAATCACTTGGTTAGATAAGGAATTTCTAGAGGGGCACAAGAAGGGAACCTTTATCCCCAGATTATGGGTGGGTTTTGATTTCTCCATTAGGAAGAAAATGTTTGATGCAATAAATGATTTCTTAAAGCAATATAGAATGTCCACAGCAATTGTCAGATTTTGTGATCCTGAGAATTTTGTGCAGACAGCCCTAAAAAGGATGACTCCTTGGAAAAAGATCAAAGACCATGAGCCATTGGATGATGAGGACATTGTAAGAAACAAGTTGAATAAACAGGAAGTTTAGGATAGGAGAAGGAAGTGGAATGACCTCCTAAGAGCAGAATCTGAATGGAAGGAATCAGATAACTCATTCTCTGGTTTCTTCCCTGATCTCCCATATTTCTAGAGGATGGAGAAAATGCTAAAGTCCTATGAAACCTTAATGTCACAAGTGCCCCAATTTAGTGCTGAAGATGCACAATCTAAAGGGTCCCCTATTCTAATTGCACTACATGATCAAGAGCACCAGGAAGAACAGGAGGAGGAATAGCAAAAGGAAGAATAGGAGGAGGAACAGCAAAAGGAAGGACAGCATGAAGGTGAAGAGGCTGGTGAAGAGGCCACTTCAGTCAAAGAGCCATTGAAGAAAAAAAAAAAAGAAAGAGCACAAAATGGTGCAAGATAGAAAAATCTTGGAAAAAGCCACGATATCAGAGCATGGAAAATATTTTATAAAATTGAGAAAGCAATTGCAAAAGGAGCCAGAGGCTGAAGGTCAGGGAGATAATCAAATGGTTTTATTTGGAAAAGATGATGAGAGGGTCATGATGGAAAATGAATTCATGAGTGATGATGAGTTCATAAAATTTGAAGAGTTCAAAACTTTCTTGGTTAAATTGAAATAGAAGAACTTGAGACAAGAGATAACTGCAAAAGAAGAAAATGCAGATAAAAATGAGCTAATTGTACAAACACTACAAGATTATGACCCTGATACTGAACAAATTACTGTGGAACAAGCCAGGTTGTTGGTACAGAATAGTGGTGTGATGCTGATGCCTAGATGGGACTTACAATCCACGTATATTATTGACCAGATTAGGAGACAAGAAGATCCTTTGCTTAAAACTAAATTTGAGATGGATGAAGTCTTAAAAGGATCAGGATTTGATCCTAAATCCAAAACCCTAGCAATATGGTCATTAGCTCCTACCACACAGAAACCCTTAGTCATGACTATCAGAGAAGAAAAAAGGGCAGACAGGATGATATGGAATTTGCAAAATACTTTAGATACTGAGATAGCTCAGTTAATGACACAGGTTTCATTTATGAATTTGGCTAAGGTTGATGACTTATCAAAGAGGTATGAGACAACTTTTGGCCGAATGATGGCCCTGGCAAAGAAACTTGAAGAAGTGGTGGTCAAGAACCACACACTAGAAGAAGAGAATGCTAGACTAAAAGAGGAATTAAAAGAAATTAAAAAGGGAAAAATTCCAATCCCTGAGGAGGCAGCCAAAGTTGTGATAGATGTTGTCAAAGGAGTTAGGGAAGACTCTGCATTGGTAGAAACTCAGTTAAAATATGTATCACAAGAATAGGGCATGAATGTTGTGTCTATCATGTTACTCATATTGCAGCATAGAATTGAAGTATTGAAACAAAAAACTACCATAATATATACCCTATATGAATCATTATAAGAAGCCTCAAAGATAGCTGCAGAAGCTATGGTTTTATTAGAGCCTACTTTCAAACTATGGTCAGCGAAGGAAAGAATTTTGGATAAACTCAAAACGGCTATGTTGTACAGTGATGATTTCCCAGATAAAGTAACAAATACCATTGATATGGTCAGTAAGTAAAATGATACTTTTACCTTTGTTAATGGCAAATCTGATCTGATAAACAATAAGTTGCAACTGTTTGGTGATCAATGTCCACCATTGATCCCAAAAATTTGTGAAGAAATAGGGGTTTTGAAAGCACAATCAGATTGGGAATCTGGCTTTGATGCTATACTAGGAAATCAAGATATGAAGAAATGTTTAGAAAAGGACACAAATGCAGAAAATTGCAATGAACTGATTGATAGCCTCTTCAAAATTGAAAGAGATATGGCCAAATTTGTTTCTGAGGCCAAAACTGCCATGGATGCCATGTGGGTGGAAGCTGTTGCTAAGCTAGAAGAAGAAAAGGCTTTTGATTGGCCCACCACCAAAGAATTAAACAGGTGGGAGGCAAAGCTGAAAGGATGAAAAAGATATTGTTAACAACAAAAATGAACTTTGTTCAATCTTTGCAAATAAGATGCCACCCGTGTTCGGTTACAAAATTTTGTCTCTAGTTTGTTGCAAAGTTGTTGCAAAAGGTTTTTGTAAAATTTCCTAGTATGTCGGTAGCTTGTTGCATCCTTATGTTATAAAAGGATTCCAAGACTACTGGTAAAGGGATAGCCATTTCATTTTTGAGAGAATACCAAAATAATTGTAAATCTGGGTTTGAGAACCAATATAGTAGGTCTTGTGGAGAAATATTGTTCAATGTAGCAAGTGATTATGACTTTTGAATAAAATCCAGTTCACAGTTTCTGAAGCATATAATGAGTATTGTGTCTTCATTTTAGTGTTTTGAATTTTACTTAAATTGAATGTTTTAGGAACGTTCAATTTATATATCTATTAAGCAGATCATGAAATACTTCTAGGGTTCTTTCAAGGAGAGAATAATAAAATGCCTTAGAAATATGTCAATAAAATTCAGGGTATAAAATGAATTTGATGGAATAACTTGATTAAGTGTACTGAGGTAGATTTACAAGGTATATCTATGTTTGTGTCAAATGTTGTAATTGCCTTAAGTCTTGTCCATAATCATGCTGGTTAAAATTGTTCATAAATGACTCCATGCCCTAGGATTGAGCACTGGTCTATTTTTCATTTAATCAAATGACTATCATTATTAAAATCAATCTTTACTTTCAATCTTGTCTATTTTAGTAAAAGTTACAATGATCAATTACTGTAATTTCATCCACAACAACCTTAGGATAATTTTGTGATTTCATTATTCTAAGTTTTGAAGGGTAATCCCGCCTGAGTTAGTGGAGCTCAAAGTGCAGGAGGTTTCAAAACCTTGTTTATGTTGTTCTACTCTGTGCTTGGTCAGTGTCAGGGATAAATAGAGTGAACTCTCTGAGGATTATTTTCACATCAGCAAGAAAAAGAACCAACACCTCCTAGGGTTTTACTATTCGATGATGTCCGACCATATATCCATTGCAAAGTTGTAGAAATTAGAGATCTTGAAGTTAATGAAGATTACAAGAACCTTTGCACAGATGAAAACATTAAGGATGAACACAAGAACATAGAGGTAAAAGGGTTAAAAAATGCCCTCATATTCCCTAAAGAGTTTAAAAATGAGTGTATTCAGATCATACTCAGCAGAGTACATGACAAGAAAATGTGGTTGGATGAACCAAAACCAATCACCAAGGATGTCATACATGCAGTAACCGATTATCCAATAATCGACAAGGCCAAAGCCCTTAAACATCCTTCTCGCCCCAAGATTGAGAAGATGACAGGTGCAGTATGGGATGGTAGAGGTTTAAAGGTTAACTCCATCATCGATCCAGAGTTGAAGTTTGATGCATGTGTACTGGGATATAAGGTATTCCAAGCTAGCAGAATGAATAGCATAGCATGCAGAGCAGTTGACACTGCCCATAAGATTGTGAAGAAGGGATTACAACTAGATTTATCTGAGCTTCTACTGAAGCAACTAGATGGGAACATGAGTAAAATTAGGTCACTAAGGTCTACTTCATGTAAGTTCTAATCACTCCTCATGTGTACATTTTTCTATTTCCAGAATTTCTTCCCATCTTTCAGTAATGTCAATTGGGACACTACCTGACTAGTAACAATACAAATTAGTGAATTTAATAAGTCACTAGGGGACAATTTTACATTATTCATGGATACATACTTCACTACCTTTAAGGACAAAATGCAAAAGAGGATGAGGATACCTGAACAACTAGTGGAACAGTATAAAGATGATATTTGTTTCATAGTGGATACCGACACCACTTTAATAAAACCAGTTGTACCGAGGACAACATGGTTACCACCTCTAGATTATGAAATAAACATTGATCAAGAAACAAATGCTATTGAATCATTACTGAATGAGGCACTAGACAAATCATTACCAAGATTTGGCATGTATGAAGAAGCTAAGGCCAGAATCAAAACAGGAATAGTAGTGAAAAAGATTGACAGAAAGAAGAATAAAATGGTGAAAACAGTTCAAAAGAAGTTGTCAGTTGATAATGAAGGAACATAACAACAAGATGAGACCAAGGGACAATAACCCATCAGTGAAGGTGAAAAATTGAGTGACTTTGAGTCAACTAAATCTGATGCACCAACAACAAAGAAACCAAGAACTACTATTGCATCAAGGACTAGGAGTTAGACTTAAAAAGATGCAGATTCACCATTGGTTAAGAAAGCAACTATAAGGAATTATAAGAGAAATCCTCAAACTGGGAAACATGCACTAAGACAAAGAAGAAAATACATCAGAGGAAAAGAGGAGAAGGATGACACTTCACAAGATGAGAGTGAACAAGCAATCCAACCTGAAAAGCTCAAAGTTCCTAAGACTATTGATGAGATTGTTGCATAAATCGTCAAGATAGGTATCATATCAAACTCTAAGATAAGGAAATGGCTAACCTTATCTCCCAAGGATCAGAAGAAGATAGAAGAAGCCATCATCAAGGAAATGATTGCATTCAAATATGTACCTGTATAATTCAATAAGATGGTGCCACAAGAGCTTAATGACAAAATATCTGCAGGGTGGACTTATGCACTGCATACCGAGAAATAGATAAGGGAAAGATCCTTGGTTACAATCATGCCACCCGAATCAAAAGTTGAGGAAATTGATGAAATGATAAAGAAGCATGCAAGGAAATTCTCAGCTAAGATGAGAGCATACAAGGTACTCGAGGGCAGATTAATAGAGCTTGACAAAGAAAGTGGTGAAACATGGAATGAAATATTCAATCCACCTAAGGAGGATTCAAGTCGTGAGAAAGTATTAGACCTTACTGAAACCCCTCACAATGAAGATAAAGAGGCCACACCGAGCCCAGAGTACATCTTCATAACTGACACCGAGGACATCAATCCAGTTGAGTTGAGAACATAGTTAAGCAAGGCTATGGATGGTGTAACTCAGATACTTAACTCATTAGGAGATTCAACAAAGGTCATCATCAAAGATATAACACTTATTGATTCTGATGATGAACCAAAGAAAGATGAAGATGTAACTGTTGCCACCGAGCAGGAAAAGGAAAAGGAAAAGGATACCATAGCACAGGTAAATATACCAGGTGACATACCATTATTGATACAAGCTCTCAATATCATAGAAGAGGCAAAGGAGAATACACATGAACCTGATGAAAACACACCGATGGACACTAGTGATGATCAAGGAAAGCAACAAGATACACAAGATGAGAATAAAGATGCAAGTGGAGAGGAGAAACAAAGTGATTCCATGGAAACTAAAGAGGCACAAAAAGATGCAAATAAAGACAAGGTTGATGTGGAGACATCCACTACAAGCAAACATGTCAATACCGAGAAGCAAAAAATAGGCACCACACCTCCCATACAATCACCAAAGAAAGAAAAAGAGCATCAACTAGCTATACTTCTACATTCCCCTGCTTCTAGCACAATTACAAAAAAGAAGAAGAAGAAGAAGAATAAAAATCTAGTCACCTTAGATGAAATTATAGAAATACCTTACTGTGATCCAAGAACACTGGATTATGAGTCACTAACGAGGTATGGAGAATTTTGTAAAACAAAATCCATACAAGATCAGCTCAAAAAGGAGCACAAGGACACACAGGTACTAGAAACTACAAAGGAAATACTATTGTAGATTGTACATGACACCAAAATTTATCAAAGTGCACCAATACTTGATCAATTATCATTTCTCACTAAGGTCATTACATCATAGAATGTGGAAGCTGACAAGGTGATAGAAGAACATGCAGAGAAGAAGTACCAATACAAACTAACATATAAAATCAGCCAATAAGTGGTAGAGAATAAGGTAAAGATATCTGAACAGGTCAATACATTGGAACCAATTATTTCAAAAGTTATAACCTTAGTTCAAAACTTATGCACCATAGAGCAATTCACGAAGGAGAATAGTGAAAAGATTGCTAAGATAGATGCATATCTTATTGCTATTGCACAAGGTCTCACAACTGATGACAATGCATTCAAGTTGCATTATGAGAAGCTAGTAGAATCTAAAAGGTTGAGACTTGAGATTCAAGAGGCAGAATCCAAAATTTGAGATGAGGTAACTAAGCTCCAAGCTCTACTCTTACCTAATCCCACATTACTACAACAACACATGACTTTAGAAAAAAAACTAATTGCCACCCTGGAGATGTCTGTCACCGATAGTATCTATGACATGCACACCAGGATAAAATTGGAGCCCATGGCCCTAGAACACCTCAAAGAGAAATGGGAGAAGATGATGGAAGACATAAATAAATCTCATTCCCACATTTTTGACAAGTTGTAAGTATTACATCTTTGTCATTATTTTCAAAAAAGGGGGGAAATGATATGATAAAGGGGGAAATGATAAGGTGAAAGGGGGAAATGATAGAAGAGGAAATATATGTATACAGAAAAATGTAACATGTACATATACTATACTGAGGCATACACATAGGGGGAGTCATATTGACAAGTTAAACATTTTGGTGTATATACTGAACATTTCAGTTTTGCACATATCAGTTTTTGATACTAATGCCAAAGGGGGAGATTGATAATCCTAAAGAATAATATTTTGTCATTAGTATACAAAGGAAATAGTTTTTGAACCATCGGTAACATGATCATCGAAAGATGGGTTTATAGTGCAACCCAACACAACAGTTCACAGAGGTCACCAAAAATGTTAAGTGCAAGTAAAAATTGAAACCAGTTTTCACCGACAGATAGTTTACAGTGTAAACCGAGAACATAGTTTATAGGGTAAACCGACAATATAGTTTACTGAGAAAACTGACAGACAGTTCATAGAGAAACCTAAGAGCATAGACTATAGAGCAACTCGAGCACCATTCTACTGAGAGACAACTTTAATTTTGAGAAATGTGGATCTAAGTTACACGTCAGATAAAACAATTGAGTTTTATCTTTATCTTTATGCTTATCTTTAAAAACATTTCTTGAGGGACAAGTAAAGAATATGTAATTATTTTAATCAGTCTAACTGATTGTAAACATGCGAACTAGGAGATCAATGTCAAGTTGTAAACCTTTGATCATAGAGTTTTTATTGTAAAGAGTGAAACCTAAATAGGTCAAATACATTGTATAAATTGATGTAGAAATCAATCAAAAATAGATGATTGTAGCCGCAAAAGATATCTATGGATCAGATAGAGAATTTTATGCAGAAGGACACAAAAGACATAATTCAGTTATGAAGAACAAGATTCAAGGCTACCAAGTAGAACATAGGTATTAATCAATCACTATAGGTGATACATATACATTATGAACTTAAAGGATCTATATTCAGTAATTCGGGATTGCATATCATCAGGTAAACACGTATTTTTTACTACTCTCTAACTATTGTAGCAAATAAAAGAAATCCTTTAAGAAGGTGGACTTAACACTCTTTATGTACATCTCTAAACTGAGTGCACACTTAATAGTGTTTCTAAATCTCTTAACCGAGTAGACCTAACCAGTCTAAAATGTTACTCCTAACAAGGTAAGATCATATGAAGTGATCACACTTGTAGCCTTAATTGGCACCTTCCATTCTACAGATAGTGAAGCTTTTTGGGTTTCATCCCCACCACATTTTTACCTTCTAACAGGGGTTTTCTGTGTTACCAATTCTTGTGTCATGTGTACATACATTTCATGAATGTTTCTATGAATGTTTACATGCAATTAAGTTTATGTTTTTATATTACATGCATATGGTAGAAAAGCATCAATGGTCAGTAATGCAAGAACAAAGTAATAAGGGTTAATTGATAAAAAAAATTAAGGGTACTGATTCACCCCTCCCCTCTCAGTACACACCATTCCATTATTCTAACACAAGCTTCATCACCTAGTTTCCCAGGTGGAATTAAATTTCTACTTAGCCTTGGAATGTGCCTTATCTCTTGTAGTAGCCAGTAATTCCCATTCTGCAACTTAATGATTAATTCTTCCCTTCCCAACAATATGAAAAGGCTCATTTTCTCCCAAATAAACCAGCCCAATAATAAGCTCTTTTCAGTGCTCTTGGTATCGAGTACATTGGTGGATTGCCCATGGAGGTGTTCTTGAAATATAGGAGGCTTGGGTGAGGCTGGACTTCCCTTGGGTTTAGAGCATATTTGTTGAGACAGTTTCTCTTTGGAGGTTTCAACATGAAGACCAAGGATCTTACACTTGTGGATGGACGTGAGTTCATTATGGACCTAGTGGAGATTATTCTTGGAGAAGAGTCATTGTGACTTGGTGTATCCTAGAGGAGAATTCTCACTTACCACTCTTGGTCTACTCGACATATTTATCTCCTTGTGCATTTGAGTTTAGGAGATGTTTGAGAAGGTTTCTAGTTTTGGAAAAAAATTTGAGTTTTATCTTCTTGTTTACGAGGGCTTACATCTATGGTGTTTGGTTGTTGTAAATTATCTATTTGGGGAGGTAAATGAGATCATACTTGGCACAGCTAAGGACTTGGAAATGTTGGTTGAAGGATGAGTTATGGTTTACATGGGTGTCCCTTCCAAGAGTTTTTTAATTTCATCTATTGTTGTTGTACTTCATTGTTCTTTAACTACAATATGTGGTCTTTTCATGAGGACTTGGAAAATTTCATGTGAGATTTTACAATAGGTTGGTTACAATTTGCATATCATCTCAAGTTAGTGCCACACCTTTTATGTGTTGATTGGTAGGTTTGAGTCAACTTCTGGTTGACATTGCTCATGCAACATGTAGATTTCTTTATAATGGTCTTCTAGTTTTTGCACATCAATTATTTTTGGTGTGTTTTGTTGGAAGATGGTATTTTTTACATGGAGAGTTATTGTATGGGTTGGTTAGTTGGATGTGATTGGCAACTGGTTGTGGTTTCTATTCCAGTTATGGTGTTTGTCTATTGGTAAGGGAAACTGTGAAGCTGCAACATGAGTTGAACTTCAAGTGGGAGATTATTGGATGTGAAGAACAACTGTTCATTCCTTCTTCCATGACTATTCATTTCATATTTATCTTGTTTGACTCTTTGTCTTCTCTTGAAGACTATTGTATAAATCTAAGGAGAAATCCTTATATAATCAAGCTGCAATGACTAAATAAAGATTCAAGCCATACTTTTTGGTGTATGTAGCCGAACTAGTGAACCATGTTAAAATAATGTGTCTCTGTGTATATTCTTGGGGTTTCCAATTTGTCTTTTTTTCACATTTTTGTGTTTCTGCATTGATTGTATTTATTTCAAGTGATATGGCTTGTGAGGTTGTTCAATTTAGACAAACAAATAGATAAGTGTGTTTTATACTATGTCTGGTTTTTTATGATGATTTCTTGTCTGTCAACACATTTGAGTAAAATTGTTTAACTTGGAAGTTGTACAAGATTTTGATTTTAGTTGGCCAATAATAAAAAAAAACCTTAAATTATGGAAAATTTGACATCAATAAAAATATTGGCAAACACTTTAATCTAGGCTATGTGTTCATGTTTTCCTAGAAATAGATTAAAAGGCATAAACCAGGAGAAAACATAAGTCTTATGCCTATAAGACAAGGACTAACAAGGGTCATAGAACATCAAGGTTGATTTTGTATCTAGGTTCCTACTAAGACTGGAAGAGGAGTCATGATTTTGTGTCTAAGAAATTAGAGTAGAAGAACAGTCTTGATTTTGTTGGAGTGAGTAGGTAAATTCTGACACGTAGCCACATGGCAGATTTATCATGTAATGAACCAGTTGAACGAGACATCGAGCAAGTATGCCTTTTATTCTCTTTGCATTCTTGAGCCATTTATCTGTGCTCTAAAATGTGTTTGCACAAATTCCCTTGGTGCAAATCAAGATCTCTATTTTTACGAGTTGGCTAATTATTAACTTTTTCTTCATAGATTATACTCACCAAGCAAGAATTTTTGAAAGGAAAATGCTTAATACTGGTATACAAATTACATAAGATTAAAAATATCACTTAAGGTAACAAATAAGATTATATATAAATTTCATACATTCTTCCCTAAATTATCCTATAATGTATATATCACTCGTTTATTGATGAAAATATCTACTAACCAGTGTACGCTTGCAAAGAGTTTCTCTATCTATTGCAAAACAAAGGTTTAATTTCAGTTTCCACAACTCTGCAAGAACTCAGTTTTGGGCACAAGTATGTACCAAAATAAGATGCATTTTTCTTTAGGTTCGACAGAGCTACATTTTTCAAACAT
>MU217376.1:465490-510008 GCA_018584345.1 Thuja plicata | reverse complement strand
AAAACTTCTATTAAATTTTTTAAATTATTTTTAGTTTAGAAGATTTATTATAACTATTTATTTATAGTTCTTAAAAATAGATATGACTAATATGATATAGGGAAGATGCACAAAGTTGGGTGCCAATACCATAGAAGTTTGCGGCCAAAAAAATTACATAAGATTAAAAATCTCACTTAAGGTAACAAATAAGATTATATATGAATTTCATACATTCTTCCCTAAATTATCCTATAATGTATATATCACTCATTTATTGATGAAAAGATCTGCTAACCATTGTATGCTTGCAAAGAGTTTCTCTGTCTATTGCAAAACAAAGGTTTAATTTCAGTTTCCACAACTCTGCAAGAACTCAGTTTTGGGCACAAGTATGTACCAAAATAAGATGCATTTTTTTTTAGGATCGATAGAGCTACATTTTTCAAACATTCAATTTTGACTTTTTTAAGCCTAGCAACCAAAACTTATGCAGACGCCATGTGGAAAATGATGCATTAGAGCTGTTGGGGAAATAACCTTTTTTAGTAGAATTCAACCACATAAAAATCCATTAACTATAATTTCATTTCATGAAATTATGGGCTTAATATTTTGAAAACCTAATAGATTTTTACAAAATTTTCAGCATATGTTCTTCATAATTTGCATATTTTGTGGTAAAAAAAATGCTAAAAAAATCACTGTGTTTTCACAATTTTGAAAAACAAAAAAATTTTGACCAATTTTTAAAAAAAAAAAAATCTTTAGTACATTTTATCTAGAACTTAGCCCTTGCCATTTCACATTGTTGTTTATGTTTCCTTCTTTCCATTCCTCGTCATTCCTCTATTTTGGTACATACTTGTGCCAAAATAATATTAGATTTGAAAACTAATTTTTAGATAATTTTATATTTTAGTTAATTTAATTTTCTTAAATATTTTTTTTATATTTTAATGTATAGTTATGACATGATATAATGTTATTTTAAATAACAATAGAGTACATAAATGTTATTTGAAATAACAATAGAATATTTTTAAATGTAATTACTGCAAATTCTGATATAAATATTAAAAAATAAATATATTATATTTATATTTAAATATGATTTATCAAGTTAAATGTTATTTATTTTAGAATGTACATATAAGTGTAAAATATATTTTAAATAATTAATTCACTTGTTTCGTTTGTATTTATATTAAAATTTATATTGTAAATATTATTTTTAGAAAATAAATAATAATAAATATAGATATTTTGAATATATTTATCTAAAAATTATTAGTGAAGAGTGTTGGTTGTTTTTAATTTTGTTAGTCAAAGTCTTAAGAGTGGAATTCAATGTGAATTTGCTTCTTATAATAAATATTTATTGATAATTAATGATTAATTGATTTTGAAAATAAAACTATGAATTCTTATAAATGTTCAATCATGAAATAAGTTGGAGAATAAGTAATAAGTTACAAGTAAAAAAATTGGAGACTAAAGAAAACTTCTATTAAATTTTTTAAATTATTTTTACTTTAGAAGATTGATTATAACTATTTATTTATAGTTCTTAAAAATAAATATGACTAATATGATATAGGGAAGATGCACAAAGCTGGGTGTCAATTCCATAGAAGTTCGCAGCCAAAAAAATTACATAAGATTAAAAATCTCACTTAAGGTAACAAATAAAATTATATATAAATTTCGTACATTCTTCCGTAAATTATCCTATAATGTATATATCACTCGTTTATTGATGAAAAGATATGCTAACCATTGTACATTTGCAAAGAGTTTCTCTGTCTATTGCAAAACAAAGGTTTAATTTTAGTTTCCACAACTCTACAAGAACTCAGTTTTGGGCACAAGTATGTACCAAAATAAGATGCATTTTTCTTTAGGTTCGACAGAGCTACATTTTTCAAACATTCAATTTTGACCTTTTTAAGCCTAGCAACCAAAATTTATACAGACGCTATGTGGAAAATGATGTGTGGAGCTGTTGGGGAAATAACCCTTTTTAGTGGAATTCAACCACATAAAAATCCATTAACTATAATTTAATTTCATGAAATTGTGGGATTAATATTTTGAAAACCTATTAGATTTTTACAAAAAATTTAGCATATGTTCTTCATAATTTGCATATTTTGTGGTCGAAAAATTGCAAAAAAATCACCATGTTTTCACAAATTTGGAAAACAAAAAATGTTTGACCTTTTTTTTTAATCTTTGGTGCATTTTATCTAGAACTTAGCCCGTGCCATTTCACATTGTTGTTTATGTTTCCTTCTTTCCATTCCTCGTCATTCCTCTATTTTTGTTACACTTTTCATCATCATTGTAATTCTTTCCCCGTGTGTCACATCATAATAATTGATGATTAAGAGATTTTGAAAATAAAACTATGAATTCTTATAAATGTTCAATCATGAAATAAGTTGGAGAATAAGTAATAAGTTACAAGTTAAAAAATTGGAGACTAAAGAAAACTTCTATTAAATTTTTTAAATTATTTTTAGTTTAGAAGATTTATTATAACTATTTATTTATAGTTCTTAAAAATAGATATGACTAATATGATATAGGGAAGATGCACAAAGTTGGGTGCCAATTCCATAGAAGTTCGCAGCCAAAAAAATTACATAAGATTAAAAATCTCACTTATGGTAACAAATAAGATTATAAATAAATTTCATACATTCTTCCCTAAATTATCCTATAATGTATATATTACTCGTTTATTGATGAAAAGATCTGCTAACCATTGTATGCTTGCAAAGAGTTTCTCTGTCTATTGCAAAACAAAGGTTTAATTTCAGTTTCCACAACTCTACAAGAACTCAATTTTGGGCACAAGTATGTACCAAAATAAGATGCATTTTTCTTGAGGATTGATAGAGCTACATTTTTCAAACATTCCATTTTGAATTTTTAAAGGCTAGCAACCAAAATTTATGCAGACGCCATGTGGAAAATTATGTGTTGGAGCTATTGGGGGAAATAACCCTTTTTAGTGGAATTTGACCACATAAAAATTCATTAACTATAATTTCATTTCATGAAATTGTGGGCTTAATATTTTGAAGTACAAAATGGAAATTTTTAGGCTAATTCACACTAAAGTTAAACTTGTGAGATCAATAGTAAGTATGAATTGGACAAAAGTTTTAAACTAAGTTATGTTGATTAGAGTTCTGTAAATTTTACTATGATGCCTGTAAACTATAAAATATTGGGGCGACTATCTTGAATATTGATAGTGTTAAGCTGGAATGAAATGGTTTGGCCTTGCAATCAGTTTTTTCCCACCATTATAGGCTTTATACATGCAAACTAAAAGGTAAATGAAATTGCAGGACATCAAATTTTAATCCTCTTTAATTCAGTTTGTTTCAGTTGGAATAATGTTACCTATGGCATACCAAATCTCTGTTATTGTACAAGTTTGTATTCCTAATAAGAAGAACATGTTTATATGAAGTTTGAAATAATGTTGTAGGAAATAACCAAACTGAAAAAAGGGGGCAGACTTCCTGAAGTATGGACAAAGGGAGAAGCCAAAGTTCTTCTGGGCATGGCTTAAAGGTCACACACTAAGTTATGACTGTGAGGTTTGTGGGCCCCGCCATATACATCATTTTGTGTGTTTTGTCATTTTACATGGATGCGGCTAAGCTCCCTACAAAATGTAGCATTGATCAAATTTCAAAAATGAGAAAACCAAATAGATTTTTATAAAATTTTCAGCATATGTTCATAATTTGCATATTTTGTGGTCGAAAAATTGCAAAAAAATCACTGTGTTTTCACAAATTTTAAAAACAAGAAAAGTTTGACCTTTTTTTTTAATCTTTGGTGCATTTTATCTAGAACTTAGCCCGTGCCATTTCACATTATTTTTTATGTTTCTTTCTTTCCATTCCTCGTCATTCCTCTGTTTTTGTTACACTTTTCATCATCATTGTAATTCTTTCCCCATGTATCACATCTTACATTTTTTACTCCCACATTGAATATGGGATCACATGTCGCATATGTATTCCTTATGTCACCAAACTGAGAAAAATTTTCAAGTCTGCTAAGCGTTCTTAAACCATAAGTGCTTAATTGAAAAAAAAAAAATTACAAAAATATTTTAATAACCAGTTAATTACTATAGTTGATACACTTTTTATTATATATTTTTAAAATTTTATAATTAAGTACTGCAAGGAAATAATATTGATTATATTTTAAGGAAACGTTTAAAAATAGATTAATAGATAAAAATATATATAATAAAGGATGTTGAAACAAGTTTTTTTTTATTTTAATATTATAAAAATAATATTAGATTTGAAAACTAATTTTTAGATAATTTTATATTTTAGTTAATTTAATTTTCTTAAATATTTTTTTCTTATTTTAATGTATAGTTATGACATGATATAATGTTATTTTAAATAATAATAGAGTACATAAATGTTACTTGAAATAACAATAGAATATTTTTAAATGTAATTACTGCAGATTCTGATATAAATATTAAAACATAAATTTATTAAATTTATAATTAAATATGATTTATCAAGTTAAATGTTATTTATTTTAGAATGTACATATAAGTTTAAAATATATTTTAAATAATTAATTCACTTGTTTAATTTGTATTTATATTAAAATTTATTGAAAATATTATTATATTAGAAAATAAATAATAATACATGTAGATATTTTAAATATATTTATCTAAAAAATATTAGTGAAGATTGTTGGTTGTTTTTAATTGTGTTAGTCAAAGTCTTAAGAGTGGAATTCAATGTGACTTTGCTTCTTATAATAAATATTTTTTGATAATTGATAATTAAGTGATTTTGAAAATAAAACTATGAATTCTTATAAATGTTCAATCATGAAATAAGTTGGAGAATAAGTAATAAGTTACAAGTAAAAAAAAATGGAGACTAAAGAAAACTTCTATTAAATTTTTTAAATTATTTTTAGTTTAGAAGATTTATTATAACTATTTATTTATAGTTCTTAAAAATATATATGACTAATATGATATAGGGAAGATGCACAAAGTTGGGTGCCCATTCCATAGAAGTTCGCAGCCAAAAAAATTTGGTGCAAGAAACGGGCACCCGTTACGCTTCGGGTGCTCGAGTCATAAATATAAAATGGGCACCCATTTAAAAAATGGGTGCCCGAAGAAAAATGAGCACCCAATTTTTAAAAAATAGGTGTCCATTTTTTAAATATATTTATTTTGGTTTTTAATTATTTTGCAACTCATTTTCACAACTTGCAAAACGGGATCATGGTTTCTAGCAAAGGAGTGCCCAATCTTCATTGCTACCGCCAACCTCCTCGCCACTTTTTTTCTTGATTCTAGGTACGTACCATTATTTTTTATTATTTATATTTATATTTTATTATATTTTTCATTTAAAATTATAGTTTATTATTATTTTTACTAGTTAAACAAGTAATTTTAAAGTTTAATGTTTGTTTGTTTTTAAATTTAGCATATAAATGAATTATATTTTATGTTTAATACAATTATTTTTAGTTTTAATTTACTTTGTAAATTATTGTAGAAAACAAAACAAAAAAGTGTTAAAACTTAAAACCCTAGGTTGAAAACAAAAAAAAACTATTAAAACTCAAAACCCTAGGTAGAAAACAAAAAAAATTGTTCAAACTTAAAACCTACGTAAAAAATAAAAAAAAACTATTCAAACTTAAAACACTAGGTAGAAAACAAAAAAAAGTTGTTAAAACTAAAAACCCTAGGTAGAAAACAAAAACTTAAACCTAGACACAACTGAAACAAGAAACTCTCTCTCTCTAAATAAAACCAATTAAGACCAAACATGAGTTATATGACATAATTTAGGACCCCTTAAGACCTAACATGAGTAATAAGACATAATAGGACCTATTAAGACCTAACATGATTAATAAGACCTAATAAGACCCTTAACACCTAATAGGACCACTTAAGACCTAATAGGACTAATAGGACTTAATAGGACCTATTAAGACCAATTAAGAACTAACATATCTAATAAGACCTAATAAGACCCTTAAGTCCTAATACGGCCCCTTAAGACATAATAGGAGTAATAGGATGTACTAAGACCAATTAACACCAATTAAGACCTATTAAGACCAATTAAGACCTAATAAGACCTAATAGGACCCCTAAGATCTAATAGGATACCTTAAGAGTTAATAGGACTATTAAGACCAATTAAGACCTAACATGTGACTAATAAGACCAATTGGGATCTAGTACTTGGCCAATTAAGACCTAATAGGACCTATTAAGACCAATTACGACCTAATAAGAACTAATATGACCCTTAAGACCCAATAAGACCACTTAAGACCTAATAGGACCCCTTACTTGACCAATTAAGACCTAACATGTGACTAACAAGACCTAATAGGACCAATAATACCTAATAGGACCTATAAGACCTAATAATACCTAATATGAAGTTAATAAGACCTAATAGGACTTATTAAAATCAATTAGGATCACTTAAGACCAATTAAGACCTAATATGACCTAATAAGGACCAATTAAGACCTAATAGGACCTATTAAGACCAATTAAGACCTAATAAGACCTAATAGGACCCTTAAGACTCAATAAGACAACTTAAGACCTAATAGGACCCCTTACTTGACCAATTAAGACCTAACATGTGACTAACACTTGACCTAATAGGACCCCTTACTTGACCAATAAGACCTAATAAGACCTAGATAAGACCTAATACGACCTAATAGGAAATTAATAAGACCAATTAAGATCAATTAAGATCAATTAGGACCAATTAAGACCAATTAAGACCTAATATGACCTAATAATACCTAATAAGACCCCTTAAGACCTAATAGGATCCCTAAGACCTAATAGGACCCATTAAGAGTTAATAGGACTAATAGGACCTATTAATACCAATTAAGACCTAACATGTGACTAATAAGACCAATTAAGACCTATTAAGACCAATTAAGACCAATTAGGACCCTTAAGACCTAATAGGACCAATTAAAATCTTATAGGGCCCCTTAATACCTAATGGGACCTAATAGGACCAATTAAGACCTAATAGGATCAATTAGGACCAATTAAGACCAATTATGATCTCTCTCTCTCTCTCTCTCTCTCTCTCTATATATATATATATATATATATATATTGTGTATTTAAATTTATATTTCTAAATTACATTGTATTTAATTATAAGTCTTTCTTTGTAATGTAAAATATAAATTATATAGTAATTATAAAATTGTATTGTTTGTATACCTAATGGGACCTAATAGAACCAATTAAGACCTATTAGGACCGATTATGACCAATTAGAACCAATTAGAACCAATTAAGACCAATTAGGACCTAATAAGACTAATTAAGACCAATTAAGACCATTTAGGACCAATTAGGTTTGATCACTTAAGAAAATTAGGACCTCTCTCTCTCTCTCTCTCTCTCTCTCTCTCTCTCTCTCTCTCTCTCTCTCTCTTGTGTATTTAAATTTATATTTCTAAATTATGTTGTATTTAATTATAAGTCTTTCTTTGTAATGTGAAATGTAATTTATATAGTAATTTTAAATTTTCTTGTTTGTATACATATGCAGATTATATATCTATGGATGATTTTGAAATTGATGAGCTCTTAGGTTAGTAGGCACATCCACCTCCACCCCCTCCACCACCACCGCCACCTCCACCTCCACCTCCACCCATTCCCGCAGAGTTGAGGGAGAATATTAGGAGAAATGTAAATTCCATTAATACCATTAGACATGATCCTCATCCACCTCCCCAACTACTACACCTTGCAGATAGCATGCAAGGCATTCTAGATTTGGTAGAGTCATTAGAATCTGAGATGGATAGTTTTCAGTCATGGAGGGACTCCATGCATGCCTATTATGTTGACGACCTCTCTTATAAATAGGTCAATGATTTAAAAATTATGAAAAATGATATGAAATTTTATTTTGTGAACCCTAAAAAGGGTGAGGAGATAGTTGGCAAGAAACCACATATTTCTATTAGATGGTGTCAGCACCCATAAATAGATGACCATTTTTGGGAGTGGTGGTGGATGGTATTTGACCATCTACCGCACGCTAATCATGAGGTCCCCCTATATTTTTTGAAAAAATTATGGGTTGAATTTGAATTGGGTAGGAAACCCAATTCCTTTAATATGAGAGAATTCCAAGGGGTTGGTTGGGGTATGCCACAGAATAGGATAGGACCAAATTGTGTGATAGAACTAGAAATCATGTGTGTAATGATCCCCTTGTTCCTTTTCTTGCTCCATTAGTTCCTTCACCTATCCATTATCGAGCAGTGCAATCAGCTCTTGGTTCATTGAGTGCCCTTTCGGATAATTTGTCAGAGCAGTTGACCTAGGCGAGGGTTGCCCCTAGCATAGCACATTTTTTCATGAGCTACAAGGATATACATAGGGGTCCCCAGAGTGAGCCTGATATTGATGTTGTTTCCCATAGTGGATATGATGATGTTGATGGTGACGCACATGGTGATGTTAGAGATGAGATCACATCATATGTTGATTTTCTCTATGCAAATGATGATCATCTTGCAGAGGTAAATTTAATTATAATTTAGAGTGAAATATTAAATTCCATATTTATACACATGTATCAACCATAAAATTTGGATTTTTTGGTGAACAAAGGAGGGTTGACACTAGGTCATTTAGTGACCATCATCCTATCACCTCCACACCTTGAGATCTTGGCCACCCATTTGCGGTATGCACTTTGATCTAGATACATTTAAGTATATTTATAGTAAATAATTAAAGCTTGAATTGATAATGTGTTTGATATATTTATGCAATTTTGTAGGGTACTTCATGTAATACTGAGGTTGGTAGTTCTTCACGCTCTGTCGTACCGGTCAATGAGACTCAACTTCATATACCTGAAGTATGTTTTTCATTCATTAATTTTAAGTGCTTATATGATTAATAATTTATGTACAACTTTTATTCATGCTTATTTTTTTGCACTTGTAGGATGTTGGATTGTCTCATGCTGCATCACATTTACATCCTGACTCATCAGTGATGTTGGCTATGAGTCAGACATCTAAAGTAAATGCTTTTGTTCGATAAATTTACAGTCAAGTTATATACTTTAAAATTTATGTATATACAAGTTTGAATCATGTTTTGTATATGTTTTTTAGGTCGACACTGCCATGAATCTTGGCATGGCTACAAGATTGAGTCAAATGAAACCATCGACATTATCCTTTGAGGTCATGATTAAAAAATTAATTTTGCATTGTCTATTATGTACCTGTCTTTTATACCTGGATTATCAAAATTTTGTAATGTTTTTTTTACAAGACTTGACTGCATCCACTTTTGATGTTTCCGAGAGAGGACCTCCTTGTCCCACTAAGGGCATTACTGAGCATGGACGCATGGTAAAATTTTAAATATTCATTAATATTAATTTTATTTTTTAAGTGAATTATGCAAGTCATATGAATTCTACATGTATTCACTCTTTTTCACAGGATTTGACTGCATCTACTTTTGATGTTGCCAAGAGAGGACCTCCGTGTCCCACTGAGGGCATTACTGAGCATGGGTGCATGGTAAAATTTTAAATTTTCATTAATATTATTTTTAATTTTAAGTGAATTATGTAATTCATTTGAATTATACATATTTCACTCTTTTTTACAAGACTTGATTGCATCAAATTTTGACGTTGTCGAGAGAGGACCTCCTTGTCCCACTGAGGGCATTACTGAGCATGGTCGCATGGTAAAATTTTAAATGTTCATTAATATTAATTTTACTTTTTAAGTGAATTATACAAGTCATTTGAATTTAACACACATATACTTCTGATGTGATCTTTTAAAAATGTACAGGAGGACGAGAGCACTCAGGAGAACATAGGACACAATGGTGCATCTCACTCACCTTCACGTGGAGTGAAGAGGACTGTTGATCAGCTCAACGAGAAGAGTTAGATTATATGTGTTATATACATTATTTCACTCCTTTTTCATATGTTGGAACTTGTTATGTTACTATATGATGGACATTTTATGATGGCACACACGTTATACATGTTATTGGGACTTGTTATAAAGTTATTTGGACTTGCGTTATCAGGACTTATTATCATATCATTTGGACTTGTTATCATATTATTTGGACTTGTTGTTAGATTAGGACTTTTTTGTGTGATTATATATATCATGAGTTGATATGATGGGCATTATGATACATATTATTCCAGTACTTTCTATGTTATTTATCTTATTCATGGACTTTTTAAATCCTATTTCATAGTTTTTTTTTAAATTGTGGTTTGAATCTAGATATATGAGTTTATCTAAATATCAATTATAAATTAATATCAATTGTAATTTTATCATTAATAGTAGCTATTTATTCATGTAATTGACAAGAGAAATTGTTTTTAAAACTATCATTAATCAAATAACTTATTATATAATTGACATGAAACAATATAGATGTAACTAATATTAACTTCAATATTAACTATAAAAAAATCATCTATCTAACCATGACTTATTAATTTGAACTATGAAATATTTATGTACAAATAACTATATCATTATCCATTAGTGAGCATAGGACTATGCAACTATGCATTGAATTTATATTTAAAACAAAAATGGATGAATAAAAGTGAACTCATGTGTTTTATAAAACCAAAACTGGACGAATACAAGTGTGCATTGAACTGCATAAATAGTTCATGTCTATGTTCTTCTATAGGTTCTGCATCATAAAAATGAATGTTGAAAAGTTAGAAAATATGTATTTGAATGTAAAGTTAATTTAACTTGTCAATTATCATTTATGTTGAAAATTTAAATCTGGGATCCAAAAGTTAAGTAAATGAATTGCACTCACCTAGTATTACAATTTTGATTAGCTAAAAGTTGTAAAATGCACAAGTTGACTGACATCTATGTTGTCCAGTTGTACTTGACACCTGAAAACCAAAGTAATTAGCTCTACATATGAGACTTGAAAGAAGACATCTACATATAAAAATAAAAAAATTAACAAAAACTTACATGTATAAATTTGATTCAACCTAATGTACCATCAACATCCTCTCTTTTCTACAATGCGTCTATGATTGCCTCATGCTCTTCCATTGAAAGTGTCCATAATATTTCATTAGCAGGCCTCCATTTGTATCTTTCCAATTTGATATTTGTTTCCACTACCAAATGGGAATAGTGTATAATTTTCTTTTCTAATTGGTAGTCTTCAAAAGCTGGAAAACCATTCCTTCTTGTTAGGTATTTGCGTAGCCATGGATGAACAACCACAACAGACCTAATTAGATAATGAAAACCATCATCATCTACTTCATGACATATCAACTTTTTCTTAGTTTCTACACATCGATCTATCCAATACTTAGTTTTCTCTTCATTATCCTCGGGTGCAACAACAACATACACATGTCCTGCAAAAAATAATTAAGTACATATACAAATAAAACTTCTTATACTTTTAATTCTAATACAATAATAAGTTATATGACATGTACATTAATAATATAATTTAAATTTTTACAAGAAATTTAATTAAATTACCAAATTGTATGAGGTCTGAAACATGATCATAATCTTCTAATGCAAATGCATGATTTAGGTCTTCATTTCTTATATCATCTTGATCATGTGTCTTACATACCATGGTTTACATTTTTTAAAAGATCTTTGACTAATACTAATACTTAACACCTTAACATTCAAAATTATTTTATACAATTTAGTTTGAGTCATATCCAAAAGGTGTTTTGGATGTGGATCATGAATTTTTGAGCTGACTCTTAATTTAAGAACATCTCTGGCATTAGGTGATACTCTTGTATTATCGTGCCAAAAATATTCAATCAAATTTTTTACTTCACCAGTAAGTTTCATGTCAAACCTCGAGAGTCTGCCACTAAAGCTCCACAAATGGTTTGTCGGATCACTTTCAAAGTTAACTCTTCTCTTTACAGTTCTTGCTAAATTTTTACCATGAATATTAAAATATCCACTTAATTTTGTCATCATTCTATTATCAAAAGTAGTTTTGTTTACTAAAGCTATTGTTATTTCTCGACGTGCCGCATTCCTATCTTTAGAACAATTTTTCTTTCCGATTGTGTCAAAGGCGCTAGCAACAGTTGATACAACTTGTTTTAGAGACTCGTCATTGTTCTTGGATTTCACATAAATTCCTAACCTCTTCATCACTTTTTTCATTTCAGTTATTTTAATTATTTGTAACATTAATTGACATTGAAACCCAAATTTCTTATTATAAAAAAAATCTCTAAACAATCTAGTCGCGTGTGTCCTAATTTGTCTCCATGAAACCAAACCACATAGATTGTCTAGTACATTACTTTTAATTTGAAATTGTTCATTCATTTCATTATCATTCAAATGGGTTTCTTTCTCAATTAGTGTTTCTATGTCTACATCCACATTGTTGATTTCAATTGTCGTTTGATTGTCAATTTCAATTAGGGTTTGAATTTCACTTCCAAATGGGGTTTGACTTTCAATTCCTTTATCATTATGATTAACATTACTAATTTTTAGTGTTTGACGTGCAATAAAATCTGTTACTCTATTTTTAGGAAGAAAATCTAAATGCTTTAAAGAGTAACCCGTTAATACAAAAAAAGATAAGGTTCTTTATCAGAATAAGTTGCATTTGGCTGTGAAGACATACATGTATCCAATATTGGATTATAAGATGTGCCTGAATTTGCTCATATTTTATTTTCTTCTTCAACCTCTGCATCCATCATGATGTCCTCAATGTTCTTCTCTTCTGAAATGATTGTTGAACTTGATGCTCCAACATTGTTCAATTTTTGAATTCTTGCTCTTCTTTCTCATTGTCATTTTGTCTCCTCTCTATTTGCTGCAACCTCGTCAGTTGTCAGAACCTTCATTTTCCTCTTTCTGTGTTTCTTTGATCCCATGTTTGTACCAAAATTTGAATTCAAAGTATTCTCTTTATGTCAAATCTAAAAAAAGACAAGAAAAGAGAATGTTGATTCAAAATATTCTTTCTGCAGCATGGATATGTCATGAAAATGATTGAATAATCATCAATAGTTGAGATCAAACCTACAATTCTATTTTTGTATTCAATGAATCTTTAAGAAATGGGAACCCATTATTTAAATGGAATGGGTGCTCATTTATGAAACGAGTGCCCGTTTATAAAATGAGTGCCCATTTATAAAATGAGTGCATGTTTCTATTTCGATGGTCCAAATAGAAACGGGCACCCATTTTTAGAATTTTCAAAAATGGGTGCCTATTTCTTAAAAATAGGAGTGGGAACCATACCCACACCCTGGTTTTTGGTTTGGGACAAGATTGGTCCCACCAAGCCTATGCTTGGCCTTACAAAAATATGGCTAAGGCACTGAAATATACAATTTTTATCTTGTTGTAATTTTTTGGAGGTCTTTCTAAATGAATTTTTTGACAAAAAAAAAACCCATTACAACTCTTATTGTAAAGATTGTAAAAATAAAAATTTCATAGTGATATGAATAATTTTATTAATTTTACAATATTTATTAAGCCAAAGTGGTACCTAAACTTGAAATAGTAAGGCTAAATAAAATTTTAATAACTATTTTGATTATAAATTTTTTGAAAAATGAATTATATGACATCAATATACATTGAATTACCTTCATTATTAAAAAAAAATTTGAAAAAAAAATGATTTTTTCATCGAATTATGGTGGTCGTACACTAGAGGTTTCGAAAATCAATTTTACAGTCAATTAAAAATTAATAAAAAAATATTCAGTAAAAAAAAGAAAAAATATTCTTATCAATCTTTGATATTTTAGGTACCTTTCCCCAGAAGGTTTAAAAAAAAATTATTTATTTACTTTAAAATATGGTGGCCATACACGTGTGTGGTATGGTCCTGAACAGGCATTTTGTAAAAGGGGGTTTTAAACATGCCTACTAAAATAGATTTTCTACCATGTGGCTATTGAAATAAATTACATATTTTTAAAGTAAATTTTGAGCACTAACTTTCTATTACTGAATTTTTTTGATATTCAATCTTTAAATGCCTCAAAATTTGACATCAATTTGACAGAAAATTTGAAAAATAGGGAAAACAATTCCACTTTTTGCTCAAAAGTGGGACTCAACTTCTTACATCCACCCTATAACTTTACCAAACAAAATAAATAGGATAAGAGGTCCAATATGAATAGTGCAAAATCTAAAAGATAAGAGCTTGAAGGAAGGGATAAATAATGGATCAAAGAACTTGTATTCTACATACTTAATAAATTTGAAGGATATTGTCTATTCTTTAAAATATCTAAATTTATTATTATTTATTTTCTAATATTTTTAATAAATTCTAATATAATTATAAATTAACAAATGAATTATTAATTTTAAAAAAAAATTGAACTTATATAACATTTAGTTTGGTAAATAATATCTAATTATAAATTTAATATTTATATCATTTTAAAATATTATTTTATTATTTCAAATCATTATTTTAAAAAACATTATCTAATATCATAATTTTTGATAAAAATATTTTCAAAAATTAAATTGAATTAAAATATAAAAGTATCTAAAAATGATTTCAATTCTTTCATAATCTCAATTTGTTTTCAAACATAGAATTGTGGTCTCCAATTTATCCAGCTGGCTAGTCATGACCTCCAGGGCATTCCCCATCTCTTGAGGATGATTCTTTCCAGTAGCATTACTCCACCCATCCATATTTTCCTAAAGCCCATTATGCTTGGCTTCCAGCTTTCTATATTTCAGGTCAACATTTTGATTTCCTGGAAACACCATTTATTAAATTTGATGGCATAGAGAGCCTCTTCTTTAACAGTTTGTACCGCACCAAGGGTAACCTCCTTTTTATCATTGAAGTCATAAAAAATGAGCTTAATTGAGGCTTCCCTAACCCTCTAGTTACTCACATCATCCATTTCCTCTTTAGAATTTGCAAGGATCTCATAAGAGACAGGTACATCATGCCTAGTGCCCGCCACAAATTTATCAAATGTGGGCACTTCACCCATCTTTTCATTCTCATTTTTGTTAGAAATTTCCATAGTAGCAAACTGAACAACCTTGTCAACTAAATCCTCTAAATTTTTGGATTCCTGGACAAGGTTCTCACTGGACAAACCTTCAATGTTTGGAACAGTCTTTCTTGAGTCCATAGTGACATTACCATCCTTCACCATGTCCTCATCATGATCAATATTCTCCATTTCCCAACCCTGGGCATCGACCTCCTCCTTGACATTGTTCTCATCAGCTTGCTCCTCTTTATTCTTAGTGTTCCCCATATCAATCCATTTAGCCTCCAAATCATCCTGGGCCTCGTTATCCTCGTCAAAGTCATCAGTAGCTTCCTCCTCCTCTGTAGGGATGGGGGATTCATCACCAACAAATTCCTCATCATCAATGGAGTCATCTTTCTCAGAGTCACCCTCATCACTACTTTCTTTAGAAATAGACTCCCTCTAGTGGCACTTGACCCACATTTCTTCGAGCTGCCCTCAATATTATCCACAACCTTACTTTTTCCTTTACCCAGAACAAGGGTTTTATTTAAGGGTTCAGGGATATTGTCCCTAGTGTTCTCGTAGATCAATAAAAAAAGGCCCTCATGCAAAACTGGCTTCTTAGCCTTCTTTTTATGCTCAATAAGAATTTTGAACAATGAACTATGCACATAGTAAGGGATGTTCACCAAATCGTTATACCTAAAATGATTCAAAAGTACAAAGTGGTGCGATTGAGCCCTTGTGAAGTACCCATCCAAAGTTATATACTCCATGATCATCATCAACACATTGCACCACACCTCCTTAATCTTATTTATATCAATGAAGTCATTAGCCTTAGCGTCAATGAAATCATCTTTTTTCTTCTCAAATTTTGGAAACCTTTTTTCTGCCATGTTCAAAATCTTTTGGTTTCTGTGGAAGTTCAAACCCTTGTTGGGAATGCCATTGATTTTGGCAATTAGCTCAACAGAGAGAACCACCTTCTTCCCGTCCATAGTCACCGAGTCATTACCATAAAAAAACCTCTGCGTAATAGTTTTATCAAACTCGTTAAGATTTTCAAATAAGAGATAATTCCTCCTTTTCTCATCTTGCGCCACTCCATAGCCATGTTGTAATTAATGGGAAGTTTGTACAGAGAGGGGAGGGGTGAATTGGTACCTCTAAAATTTGTGTATCCTTTAATCAATTAACCTTTGTATAATTAATTGTATATCCATTCATCTGAACTATACTATCTTGATGTGAGTTATATCAATTCATTAACTTAACATACATGTGAACATTCATAGAAACATTCATGAAAGTAATTGACACATAACACATGATATGATATCGTAGAAAACTCTTGTTAGGAAGTAAAAACTACGACGGGCATGGCACCCACAAAATATTCACTATCTGTAGATTGGAAGGGACCTGTTAAGGCTTACAATTTGATCATTTCTGATGATCTACCCAATTAAGAGTATTTGTGGAGACCTATTAAATTCTACTTGGTTAAGAGATTTAGCAACACTGTTGAGTGTGCACTCGGTTAAGAGATTTGTAGTTGGACTATTAAATCCACCTTCCTTGAAAGGATTTTTACACTTTGCTCCACTTGTTAGAATGATAAAAAATTACAACTTGACCTGGTAAATGCAATATCTTATTGCTGATATAGATCCATTTAAATTTACATGAATAAGATTATCACCTAATGTGATTGAGTAATACCTCTGATTCTCAGTAGCCTCTGTTCTTGGTTCTTGCTGGCCAAATTTACCTTTTGTTGTTTTGGTTCTTGAAACTTTCAATCTGATCCATAGATGTGCTCGTAGGCTTCATTCATCCTCTCTTCTATATTCACATCCTCATATAATGAATTATTGCATCATCTATTTATAAGATGGATTGACATCATCAAGTTTCACGAAAAAATAATGTTGACTCAAAGATCAGGTTTACGATCTCCTAGTCTATGTGTTTTAAATCAGTTAGACTGATTAAAGAAATTACATTCATGTTTTTTGTCCCTAAAGAAATGGATTTAAAAACAAATCAAGATTCTATACATACAATAAGACTTCTTTATCTCATGTGGAATTCAAATCCACTTTTTGTGGGCTGCAAATGATTCTCGATTTCTGTCAGTCGGTTATGCTCTGAAATCAGTTGACTGTCTTTTGGTTTTGTTCTCTCAATTTTCTCTTTAATTGTCTCTTCAGTTTGCACTGTATCATGTACATCATGTTCCTCTATCAGGCTCCTCTTTATCCTTCTTCTTTGCAATTTTTGTGTACACACAAAGTTGTGTTGTCGGTTCTCTCTGTACTTAGTCATTTTCGGTGATCTCTTTGTATCTAAATTTCGGTTTGCTCTTGTCCTGTCTTTTGGTGTATACTTACCAAAAGTGTTGTTTTCATACTAATGGAAAATTAATGTCATCAAGCCATCTCCTCCACCTTTAGCTTCAGACAATTGTCAAGATCTTCCCTTTTCAATTCCCCTCCCATCCTTTTCAGCTTCAGAGCAAGCTCTCTCTTACCAAACACAGAATTAAGAATGTTCAAACAATCATCTTCAAACAAATGAGGAAAAACACGTAAGACTACCCGTAAAATGTGTGAGAGGAAAATGTCATTAATTTTGTTTCCATTAAGCCATGTTTTCCAATCACCTCCTATGTGAGCCATAATACTCAGATAGTTAATCCTAATTAAAATGTAAGTTGCCTTCCTTACAAGTGATCCTGTCATAATTTATTTTAGCTTTGATATCATCATTAAGACTTTTATAATCCTCCCAGGTCGTGACATCATCAGAATTAACTCCATTGTTCTCTAAGTTGTCAGCCAAACTATTATATTCCCTATACACATGTGATATATGAACTTGTCAAAGGAATTAATAATATCTCTAGCCTTTTTAATAGAATTATCTATAGTGCATGAAGGGAGATAATCACCTCTAAGGAATTTTACATATTCATAGAATCTCCAGAAATCCAAATGTTTTGGTAATTTAAATTTTTTGCCAAGTCAATACCATAGAAGGCACCAAGGGCTTCAGCCACATGGCTAGTCTGGAATCCCAAAGGGACCAAAATAACCACCATAAAATTTTCTCTGCAGTCCCTAATGACCCTGCCGCACCCTGCAAGACTAGGATTACCTTTCGCAGCTCCATCAAAATTTATTTTGACCCATCCATCACAAGGAAAGGTCCAAACACAATTATCCTTGTTTTTTTTATTCAATTTAGTCTCATTTAAGTTCCAACACTTCACCATGTGCTGGTTGTTTTTCCCATTCTAGATAATAGACAAATTTCCATAAATCCCCCTACCAATTTTTTTCAAACACCACACAAGGAAGATATTGCTTTTCTCTAAAGATTATATTATTTATTTCCTTCCACAAATTCCAAGCCACATGAGGGGAAATAAAACTCAAAGAACCTATCAAATTCTCATTATAGCTCAGACAAATCCACTTTTGGAAGAATTCCTGGGTGGAAGATGGGAAAACCCAATAGATATTCTACTTCAGCTAAAGAAAAGACCAGACCTGCTGAGAGAAGGGGCAATGCAAGAACATGTGACTAGCACTCTCTTCATCAGAACAACACAAAAAAATCTATTAGGGATATAGAAACCTCTCTTAATAAGGTTATCCATAGTTAGAGCCTTATTTTGTATAAAAATCCAGTAAAAAGATTCAATTTTAGGGGTTAGAGAATTGTTCCAAGAATTCAACCAAAAGGGCTTGATGGCCAGATTTTCAAATTGCATCAAACAAGAAGTAGCCACCAAAAACTGTCCAGAAGATGTAGAGCCCCACACCATGGAATCCTCCCTGTCATCACAAATATTTTGAGTTAGCAAAGATTTTCTAATCATGACCAAAGCATTATTAACCCAAGTCATATCCAGCCAGCCACTTCCAGTCCAATAATCTTCCACTTTAAGGTCGTAGTGAGCTTTACATATATTTATATAATTATTAATTTTAGGAATAGTGCAAAGAGGTTTTCCCATAAGACAAACATCTTCCCAAAAATTAATCTTCTTTCCATTCCCCAATCTCTATCTTTTCCCTGTACCAACAATCTCTCTAGCCTTGTTTATATTGTTCCAAATTTCAGAACCAGCCACACTCTCCTCACTAGTGAGGTAGTCATCTAATGAATGGTGATCATAGAGATATTTATGTTCACACATAGTATTTCATTATTTTTCTTCTCCATATAATCTCCAAACCTATTTAGCCAAAAGAGCTTTATTGATCACCCTAATGGTTCTCAAACCCAGACCCCCCCATATTTTTAGGTTTGCACACCTTATCCCAAGAAACTAAAGGGATATAATTTATTTCCTCCATACTAGACCAAATAAACCTTTTATGGTTGCTTTCAATTTTCTCAGAAAACTTAGCAGGAATATTAAAAAGGCTAAGAGAATAGATAACCAGGTTCTGAAGAGTAGATTTAATTAAAGTCACTTTACCTGCTTGAGATAAAAGAACTCCTTTTCCATCCAGCTAACTTTTTGTTAAAATGTCAATCACAGAGTTCCAAAAAGAATCAGGCACTTTCAGACCAAGAGGGAGCCCAAGGTAGAAAGAAGGGAAGCAATTAATATTAGAACCCAAGGTTAGATAAATTATTCTTTTTAATTCCTCTGGGGTATTAATGAAAAACAAAGAACTCGTATTCCAATTAATTAACTAGCCTGTAGCCCTGGTATAAGTGTTAAGAACATTTTTCATGGATCTGGCATCCTTCAAGGAAGAAGACCCCATAGTAACAATTTCATCCACAAATTGAGCATGTGATTAGATCAAATGATTAGATGAAGGCCGAAAACCCTGGATGGCTCCCTCCAAAACCATCATATTCATGTATTTGCCTAGGAATTTAGCCATAATGGTAAAAATAATAGGAGAAATTGGATCTCCCTGCCTTAGACCTCTGGTACTTTTTACAAAGTTAGTAGCAGATCCATTAATGATGATAGAAAAGGAATCAATAGATATTAGCTGGAATATAACCTAGATAATTCTAACACCAAACCCAAATTTCTTCAAAACCAAGCACATAAAGCTTCATTCAACATGATCATAGGCTTTGGATAAATCCAATTTAAGGAGAAAGCCCTGTTTAACACCCATAGCCAAGGAATGGATGTTCTCATGTACCATGATGATGGAATCAAGAATCTGCCTGGCAGGGACAAAGCCATTCTGTTGAGGGGAAATCAACAGGGGGGCAATGCTTAGAATTCTAGTGGTTAACACCTTTGAGCTGATTTTGTAAATAGAGTTACATAGACTAATAGGTCTAAACTGATCAAAGGACATAGCTCCAATAGTCTTGGGAATGAGCACCAAAAAGGTACAATTAATTTCCTTCAACATGTTTTGAATTCCAAAAAAATCCTTAATAGCATTAGAAATGTCATTCTCCAGGCTATGCCAAAATTTCTGGAAGAAGAACATCGAGAACCCATCAAGTTCAGGGGCTTTATCCCCTTCAAAAGAAAATACTATGACCTTGATCTCCCTAACAGAGGGAGTAACAGATAGGTCTTTATTTTTATTTTCTGAAAGGACTTTAGGAATAGCCTCTAAAAGCTTTTTCTAATCATCCTTATCCAAATTAGCCTCCTTCCTTAAAAGAGAGGATAAATTATGAACCACCTCCCTTTTGATATCCTTATCCTTGCTGACAACATTGTTCTCTTTAGCAATGTGGGCTAATCTGTTAACAACTCTATGCTTGAGAGTAGATAGGTGGAAGAATTTAGTGTTTTTATCCCCCTCTTTAAGCCATAGAGCCTTGGATCTTTGTCTCTAATAAGTTTCTTCTTTAGCAATAATATTATGGTTATTAACTAAAGCATTCTGCTCTTGATCCTTCAAGACCTTAGTAAGCCCTTCCTGCTAAATGAAGTCCTAAATATCTTTGAGATCCTTTTTAACCCCATTCTTTTGCTGGAAAAGATCCCTGAAAACCTCTTTATCCCATCCCTTGATGTTCCTAAGTATTTTGGCCACCTTGAATAGGGTAGTCCCTTCAAATTTTATATTCCACCACAAGTGGATCATTTTTTCCAGGTCAAGATGTAAAGTCCACATTTTCTCAAACCGAAAGGGGTAGTTCTTGTGACCAGAAATAGGGTCTGTAACCAGAGAAATTGGGAAGTGGTTTGAGCCAATTCTAGAGAAGAAAGAAAGAGAAAATTAATATTTGGTCATCCAACAATGGGAGATTAAAGCCCTGTCTAGTCTGACTTGAATGTTATCTTTACCAAATCTCCTATTTGACCAAGTGTAATTAATTCCCTTAAGGTCCATATCTAAAAGAGCCTAATTATTAATAAAATCCATAAGATTTGTTCTACCTTCCATTTGAGAATTAATACCTCCATACTTCTCAGCTTCAGTCAGGGGAGTATTGAAGTCCCCCATAACCAACCTCAATTCATCCTTAAAAATTTTGCTTCTTTCATCCAACTTGTTCCAGATTGGCTCTACTCACTTTAGAACTAGGGGCATAGATGTTTGTAACAACCCAACTAAAATTATCTCTAATATTATGCATTCTATCAGAGACCATGTTTTCATCTTCATAAATGATCTCACCATGAATAGTCTTATGGTTTCAATAAAGAATAGTCCCTCCAAAGGCACCAGCTGAACTACTACTACTAACACCACAACTATGAAATATCTTTATTTTTTCAAAATTTTCCTTACTCATTTTTTGTTTCTTGAACTAGAAAAATATCAGGTTTATGGTCTCTTACCAGGTTCCTCAGAATGTCATGTTTATGGGGGGCATTTAATCCCCTTAAGTTCCATGATATTATCTTCATAATATTTTTGGGGAGAAGGACTCATGGATGGTTCTTTTTTTACCATCCGTGACATCCTTCCAATTGTCTTGCTCCCTTCCAGTCTTGTCTTGCTTCCTTCCTCGTCCAGTCTCTGGTTTTCCTACACCCTCTTTCTTGCTTCTGGTCTTTATTCTTTCTTGGGGGAAAGGAGAAGCATGGTTTCTCTCCTTGTTGTCCTTTTTTACACTCAAAGTTAACCCTTTTTCTTTCTCAAATTATTATTTCTTGTTACTGACGAGGTAGAAAAATCCCCCTACCAAGTTAATAGGGGACTCAAGGATAACCGAAATAACTTCATTTCCACTTTCTTTCTTAAATATATTCAAAGATGGAGTTTCCCCAATAATGTTACAACCCTGAGAATATCAAAACTTCCTATCTTCTATCAGGAAGGGGGATAAATTCTCCACATGAATTTCATGATCTTGTTCTCTCTAGTTTCCCTCCTTATTGTCCTTTAACACTCTCTCTGGGTCTTGTTGAACTCCATTCTTGTTGCAAGCAACCTCATGCATCAGGAGAAAGAACTAGTTTTCCCCTAGATCTTGGCTTAGCTTCACATCATTCCTCCTGGACTGAGGGGAGGATAGGTATTCAATATCAACATCAGCCTGGGAAGCCATTCTATCTCCCTGAAAAAACCCTTCTTAGCTGGATCACTCAAACTCTCATCAAGATAATCCATACCTTTTGACTCCTTGTCTTACAACTCATTTTTGTTTTGTTCCCCCACATCTATATTTACTGAATCTTCAGTCATACTATTATTGCTTAATTTTTTTGGGTGCCAAACCGTATTTTTCTTCCTGGTCTCAGTATTTTGATTGTCCTTCATCTTATTGACTTTGAGCGGACAATTCTTGGCCCAATGACCAGTATTTTTGTAGTTAAAACATGCAAAAGGTAGAGACTCAAACTCTACCGGTTGTTTCCATTTGCCCATTTTGGACACCAGATCTATAGTCATAGGTAGGTCTATATATTTTCAAATGTTAACACAAATCTGAGCTTTCACCAACCTTGATTTTGAAGTAGTGGTTGGATCCAGTGGAAAAAGTTCTTCAAAAACACTTGCAATCCCATTAAAACAATTTCACTCCAGTATTCCAAAGGGAGAACCGACAATTTAACCTAGACAGGAGCTGAATCTAAAAATGAGTCATTTAGGTCAAGGTTCAGTTCCCACTTTCTCAAATCCAAAGATGACTTACCCATAACCCATAGGCCTCCACAAAGAGCTTTGGTCATATCCTCTTTGTTTGTGAAGGAGAAAGAAAAGAACCCATTAGGCATAGCTGCTATATCAACCCGACCCTTCAGATACCATCTTCTTTGGATTAAGCTACAAGCATTATCTATGTTTGGTTGTGGTCCAACAAATTTACCAACCAACATTAAATCCATCAAATCCATGGTTTGATCTATCACCTGATCAGGGATGAAGATCATGTTAGGATTGTAAAAAATTAGAGCTTCAATGGCAGATTTCCAAAGTTGCAGAGAGTTTCTTGTCTTTATCTCATGTGAGAGGGTTGCAGAGGGAGGTTGAAGTCATGGTTTGTTCCCTTTAGGTTGTCTCTGTGGAGTTAGAATAGTCATAAAATTCATGGTCCCTTCACTAGTCTTTTTAGTTCATAAATACTCTAAGTCATATATCCCACATTGACGGTGCAGAGGAAGGTTTATATACTTTTATACTCGAGCCTGCAATAGGTTAAGTATCGAAAGGGATGCTCCTTTTGGCTGATGGTTCATAGGTGTTGCAATTAGTGGTGGCCAGCTGATAGACAAGGTGTAATTTTGTGGGCTCATGCTCAGGTGACAGGTACCACGAGGTGACAGGTGTTGGTAGGGCGCTATGGCACAATCTGAGTCACGGCAGGTCCATTCAGTTCAGGCGATGGCATAGGTGTTGATATGGGGCAGATTGACAGGTGGCAGAGCCAAGTTTTATGGATAGGCAGCATAGGTCCTAGCAAATAAGGTGGTGCCACATGGCACAAGTGATAGAATAATTTGGTGGAACCAAAAAGGTGGATCAAATGAGAGGGCGACGCATGGCAGCGAATGGAAAAGGAGTGGTAAAAGGGAGATAAAGATCCAACATTGTTTTTCCATCATGTGAAGGAAAGATGTAGGGAAGATATGCATCACCCGATGGAAAAAATATTGACGCGCATCTAGGTCGGTGGTAAGAAGTGTGGGGCATGCACAGGAAAGGTAAAGATAGGTGGTTCCAAGGCCCAATGGGGAGTTTTCACGTGGAGGTCAATGGAGTTTGACTAGGCATAAATAATCTTTTTTACTTGATGCCCTAGTAACTTAAACTTCACCAACAGTTGTGTTTTAAAGTTGTGAAAAGTATTCAATCTGGACCATTGATGGGGATTTCTATGCCAGGACTAGTCGTTATAACTGAATTATGAATTTTCAAATGCTTTCCTGAGGTTTTTTAGCTATGGTAATGTGTTTCAGACATGCAGGGGAGTGGCTCAAGGTTCTTTTTGTCCTTGGCTCGACATTAAGGGTGTCATTTAGTGGATGAGGATATTCTCATGGTACTAGATGCATTAACTACAGCATGGTCATGATATGGGTCTCTGATTTGTATGATTTTTGGGGGACTCTTTGCCCATGTCGTGTCTTTTTTGCCTTTATGATTGGTAATGGCGCATCAAGTAAGACCTTTTGTATGATCTTTTGGAGAAAGATCGGCCTGCGAGGAAGGACTACATTAATTTCTTGGAAGGATAGTTGTCTAATAACCCTCTTCTAGGGTTTCCTCCTTCTACTTAAGGTTTTATTCTCTTTGTTATTACAGGTTCAGAATTTTTGGTCCTAGGCATATATCAAATTTGTTTTAGACTGTTTTCAAGACAAGATAGAAATTTATTTGATCCTTTGCATTTTATGGAATGGTTTTTTCTTCAATTAGATCGTTACAAACCCTATTTCATTATACTTAATATAATTCTTCTCAGTTTTAAGTCTCTCCTTGGTGTTTTCCTTATGATTTTTGGATCTTCTGATTCATTGCATTGAGTTTGTTTATGTATATGTTGTTTTCCATAGTTTTGATCTAGGATCAAATGAAATATGCTTTGGGAATGATGTAAACTCATTTGGTTTGTCTACATAAGGATCCTATAAGAAGTGTGTAATTTGAGTTTCTTGTATTTATGACTATGAGTCTTTGCTAGTAGGTGGCTTTCTATTTTCCTCTCTGCATTAAGGTATTGCCCAATGGATAAGGCACTAATCATGAACTAGTATATCTTTTGTTGATACATGTTTGATTTGGTCTGGATATATTCTACAAATTTACATCAAAACCATTACTAATTTATTTCATATCCTATGGTGGTTGGTTGTATGTCCTACATGGTAATAGAGAGTCAATGAATGTATGGTTAGTATTTAGCATTTTCTTACCATCATCTGTTGTTATAATCCAGAGTGATAAGGAGTTGTATGTTATCTAGATTAGGTGCACCCACCTTGGTTTAACAGAGCCAGAAGTGCAAAGGGCAGTCTTTTCTCTATAGTTGGTCCAGTTACCTTGCACAATTTTCATACTTGGAGCTAACCATCCCTAAAATCAGTCTCAAGGTATATTGGTACCTTTTCATAGCATAAACATTTTCAAATACCAAAAAAATGGTGACTCTGTTGGGGACTAGAGTGTAGTATAGTGTCCTAATTGACCAGTAAGTTGAGCATTGGAAGTATAGAGTGGCCTTGTTGTTATCCTTTGTCATGTGAGTGTCTTTTTTGCTATTTTCATTCTGGTAAGTGTTGTATTTTCCCAACTTGTTGGGTGGCGACTCTGAGAATTCTTTGTAGCAGTGTTGAGTAACACATTTCATTTTATACACACTTTCTTGACGTGAGTCATAGGAACACTATAGCTTGGGTGAAGAGACATCTTGAAGATAAGATGGAGAATGAGTTTCCAACTACCTTTAAGGCTAATCATCCAAGGAAAGGAAATAAAAATAGAAATGTCCTTCAAAATGAGAGAAAAGTGGAGAACACAAGAATAGAAGAACCAATCCAGCGTAGTCATGAAGGCAATGCATCAAAGTATGAAGAAGTTGCTGATTTGGGATTGGGTGCTTTTGAATATTATCACTCTCCTAGTGAGAAGGAGATTACATAATCTGATACTACTCTCCCTAATTCTGATAGTGTGGTAGAAGAGATTGTTGAATTGGATGGGAGAATACATGAGAAAATTGCCATCAGACAAAGAAGAGAAAAGGAAAAGGAAGATAAGATTATACATGACCAAACTTTGCTTGAGAAAAAGAAGTGGCAATTGCTGAGGTTGGAGGTGATGAACCAGGTTGAATAACCTGAACAATCCAAAGAAACGTGTCATCCAGCCAGTCCTTACTACCCAATAACCAAATAATAAAGGTAAGCAAAAGGTGACAAGAATTCAAATAGATGAACCTATGAATCCCAAAGTTCCATTAGATTGAATGTCCAAGTTGGATAGTGATCTAGAAAGGGATAGAATAGAGAAATAAATCATAGCTAAAGAGCTTGAAAAGGCCGATTCTGAAGCTGCTTCTCTAGAAATAAAGAAGAAGATGGATTTTCTCAGACAGAATTCTAGGCCTGCTGGTGCTGATGCAGCTACAACATCACATGCCAAGGAATTTTCTTCTCAGGATGACAACCCTTTTCCAAGGAGACCAACTCATGTAGAAAGGTACAAATAATTCTCTTTCATTGATGTTCCTGGTTATCCAAATGTAGTTCCAAATGAAATTAGAGATAAACTTCCCAATTTTGCTAGGAATAATGCTATTACTTGTGAAGAACATTTGAAAAAATTTATTGATATGATGGATGACTATAAGATCATGCATGAGGATGTATTAATGAAGCTATTTGTGCAATCTCTAGTTGAAGATGCTAGGGACTAGTTTAGGGGTTTGTCTTTAGGCTCTATAGGGTCTATGGATGATTTAGAGAGTTGTTTTAAGGAACAATATGGTGATAAGGAAAATGAAGGTTTTATGTTAAATGAGTTCAATAACATCAAGAAACATCAAAATGAGGATGTTGTTTTTCAAAAGGTCATGCATAAATTTTTCCTTAAATGATAAGGTTTGTCTTGCCACTTATTTGAATGCCTTTGATTCAAAGATGGGTTACCTCCTTAGAGATAAGAATCCTAGAACTCTTAGAGATGCCTATAAGACAACAGTGAATATTGAGACAAATAGGAGAGTGTCAAAGAAGTTGGGTAGAAGAGAAAATTGGAAGCCTACCAAGAGAGAATTAGATAGGCCTTATGTTGCTAAGCCTAAAGATGAGGTAAATATGAAACAGATTTTAAGTGCCATTAAAGATTTGAAGCCTGCAGAAAAAAAAATTATTAGGACTTCAAATAATGATAGCAGAACTATCATCAATAATATTAATAGGCAGCCAAGAATGTAGAACTATCTGTATACTACCCAATGGAAAGATGGGAAGCCTATTTTCCCACAAAGAAAGGACAAGCCTGATGGTAACACTCCTGATCCTTTACAAAGAAATTCTATCAATGCATGTGATGATGTCTCATGGTGCACGGCTTGTCAATCCCCACACATCCCTAATTATTGTGCAATTTATTTGAACATATCTACAAGTGAGGCACAATAAGAAAGAGAAGAAGAGGATGAACTATATGATGATAGTGGTTGTGAAATGACTTCTTCACTTTTGAAGAGTGAAGAAGAATCTGATGAGGAAAATGAAGGTAAATACTTGTTTTCATCTGATGAAGAAGAAGAAAGAATTGATGACATAAGGTGTAATACTACGAGGGGTAATGAACCTTTTGTAGTAATAATACCCTCAAATGAAGAAATTGCACAAATTACTGCACACATGGTTACTCAAGCAAGGATTAATTACAATTTGAGAAGCAGAACAGTGGGAAATGTTGATGGCAGACCCTCTGGTATTTTTTTAGACAGACGGGATAAAACACTAAGCAAGCACTAGGAAAAGAAGATTTTGTTGAAGGTATCAAGAGAACAAAGGTCAGGAAAGGAGATAAGCCTGATAATCTAATTATTATCCACAAGGTAAAAGTAAAGACACCACAACTAAGTGCTCCATCTTTTCAGGGGGATAGAAAAAGGATTGAGCCAAGCCTTGCTACTCAAGTTGAAAATGGGAATGTTGTTACTTTGAAGCAAGGCATTTTTTATTTGAAATATACTCCAGTTGATATGGGTCATTTGTTGTCACAAATCACAGGAAAAGTTCCACTCTTGGAGATGATGAGGATTGAGGAACACAAAGAAAAAACCTTAACATGGGTGAACAACATCTCTTCTACAAGAATGCAGGAGCAGGAAGAGGTTGAGAAAATGGGAAAATCAAAGAATAAATCTGATAACAAAGTGAAAGAATTAGAGGTGATTGTCTAAAAAATCCCCCAAGGTTTCTTAAGTACAAATCATGTCACTCCTTTAGGAGTTGTAGATCCATTTTTCTTAACTTTGGTCATAAATGGTAAGAGGCTAAAGAATTGCATGATGGACTCTGAGGCATCAAATATTGTCATGCTGGAAAAAATAATGAAGTCATTAGAATTGTAGCTTGATTCACCTCATGGGAGAAATCAAGCATTGGACTCTAGAGAAGTACCTGTCATAGGTACCATCAAGGCTCTACCTTATAGACTAGCTGCATTCCCAGAGAAGATGCTAACAATGAGTGTCTTAGTAGTGGATATTCCTCATTAGTATGGAATGCTCCTATCAAGGAAGTGGAGTGCCTCAATGGGAGGGAGTATTCAATGTGATCTCTCATTTGCAACCTTTGATATCACTAGTCAAAGTGTCAAGGTATCAAGAGAAACAAGAACTCCTCACATGATTGAGGAAAGTGATGATAATAATATGAACTATTGCTTGGATACTGACATTGGATCTTTCCAACTCCAAGATGGGAAGGTTGGGGTAGAAAATCAGCATGTGTTATTTACTAAGGAAAAATATAATCTGGTTGACAACAATGACTTGTGGACAATTTACTTTCATGGTGCAAGCTTGAAGGAAGGAGCAAGTGCAAGAGTTATGATAATAACTCCTAGTGGTAAGAATTACAAGTTCTTATTCACTTTGTTTTTCACATGTACTAATAATATTGTAGAGTACAAGGCCTTGTTGATTGGACTAGGATTGGCATCAAGACATGATATAAAGAATCTCAGGGTAATTGGAGACTCTGAATTAGTAATCTCTCAAATAAGATCTAAATATGCTTCAAAAAATCAGAGACCAAAGCAGTATAGGAATGTTGTATGGGATGAAATAGAAAATTTTGATGCTTTTGGTATTAAATGGATGGATAGGAATCAAAAAAAAATGGAAGACTTGTTGGCCAGCATTTCTTTATGGCCAGGAGATGTTACTTTACAGGAATTTCTAAGATTGAAGTTCAATCCAGGCTTTCTATCCCAGATAATATTGAAAGCTGACAACTTTTTGAAGATAATTTAGATATTCTGATATTTTTGTATTGTGAATCAGATATTGGAAATAAAGAAATGGACTTTAGTGGGTATGTAGAGACTGTGGATGGTAAGGATACTATTTTTGGCAAAGAGGTCCTACAGGTGAAGTCAAATAAAGTTCCCAAAGGGTTGGTTGTGCTTGAGAAGCTTTTGATAATAAGGACAACTCCTATTCTGTAAGGACTATGAACAAGCCTAAGAACTTGGAGGAAGTGAATTTGGGGATAGATGAAGCTCCTAAGAAGGTATACATTGGTAAAATCCTTTCCTCTAAACTCGGATATTTGTTATTTAACCTTCTCAATAAATATAAAAATTTCTTTGCATGGTCTTATGATAATATAAAGGCATACAGAGAGGATATTTTCCAACATGAGATTCCTTTAAAGGAAGGCACAAAACCTTTCAGATAGAAATTAAGACCTATCAATCCCACCCTAGCACCCAAGATGCAAGAAGAAGTGAAGAAGATGAGGGATTCTAGAATAATCAAACCAATAAGACATTCAACATGGGTATCAAATTTGGTACTAGTAAGAAATAAAAATGGTGATATTAGACTTTGTGTAAATTTCAAGAACTTGAACATCAATTCATTAAAGGATAACTATGGGTTTCCTAACATGGAAGCTATGTTATAGAGAGTCATTGGATCAGAATTGATGTCTATGTTGGATGGATTTTCAGGGTACAATCAGGTCATGGTCAAGGAATCAGAGTAGTTCAAGAATGCATTCACCACACCATGGGTCACTTATGTGTATGTCAGAATGAATTTTGGCTTAACAAATGTTGGAGAAACATTTCAAAAAGCCATGGATGTGGCATTTGAAGATTTTATAAATGATTTTCTAGCAGTATACCAAGATGACCTTACTGCATATTCAGTAAAAAAGGAACAACATTGTGATCATATTGAGAAAAATTTTGTAAGATCATTGGAATATGGGGTTTCTTTTAACCCGAAGAAGTATGTATTTCAGGTGACAGAGGGAAAGCTTTTGGGGCATATTGTGTCTATAGATGGAGTAAGAATTGACCCTAAAAGGATATATGCAATTGACAATATCCCTTAGCCTAAGAATGGAAAGGTCATTCAATCATTCTTTGGATAGGTAACCTTCTTGAGGATATTTATTACTAACTTTGTTAAAACCAGTATCCCCCAAGGTAGAGTGGAATCAAGAAGCACGCAAGGATTTTTTAAGTATCAAACAGGCTATCAAGGATACTCTAGTCCTAAAAACACTAGATTATGGTAAGCCTTTGCAAATATTCTCCTTTGCTTCATATAATACTGTTGCTGCAGTATTATTACAAAAGAATTCAGAGGGCTTTGAACAACCCATTTCTTTTTTCAGTAAGTCCTTGCAAGCAGCAGAACTTAAATATGGCATCATGGAAAAATAAGCTTATGCTTTAGTCAAAGTTGTTAAAGCTTTTAGGTGTTATTTGGTAGGAGCAACTGTAATTTCTTATGTTCCTAGTGCTACTGTGAAAGATATTTTAATCCAACAGGAAGTGTCTGGGAGGAGATGTAGATGGATAAACAAGATTCAAGAATTTAACATTGATATCCATATTACAAAATTGGTTAGAGGAATGGGACATACAAAACTCATGGCTCAAAGCAATTTGGATGCCAATCACATAAATATATTGGAGGAGGACCAAAGGCCCTATATTTTTAATATGGATTATTGTGCCTGGTATAAGGATATTGTTGGATATCTACAAAAAATGGTGTTGCCCCCTGACATGGATGAAAACAGGAAAAGAAAATTCAAGTTGCATGTTGTTAAGTATGCAATAATTCAGGGATAGTTATGGTGGAGGAGTAATGATGGAGTATTGCTCAAATGTGTGGATTTTGATAGATCTAAGAGCTTGATGGAACAAATGCATGATGGTTTATGTGGAGGCCATTACATGGCTAAGACTATTGCATAAAAAATTATTAGATCTGGTTTTTGGTGGCCAACTATATTCAAAGATGCCCACATTTATGTTAAGAAATGTGATGCCTACAAAAGATTTGCAGGTAGGCTCAAGTTTGGGGGAAATTTTCCTTTGAGGCCTATTATAGGGGAAGTACCTTTTCATAAATGGGGAATGGACTTCATTGGTGAGATTTCAAACAAGTCAAGTGGAGGTCATTCATGGATTCTAGTAGAAACTGGCTACTTTACTAAATGGGTTGAAGCATCCCCACTAGAAAAGCTACTAGTGAGACTGTGATTTATTTCATGTTACAAAATGTCTTGACTAGATTAGGATGTCGAGAAAGTATTGTGGTGGATAATGCAATGTGTTTTAGATCAGAAGAGTTTGGTGCTTTTTTCCAGCAGTATAGGATCCAAATCTCTTACTCATCCACAAGGGAATGGCCAGGTTGAATCCATTAATAAAATTTTGATCAAAATTCTTAAGAAGATATTGGATAAGAATAAGAAATCCTGGGATTCAAAATTATAGTTAGCACTGTGGGCTGACAGAGTAACAGTCAAGAAAGCTATTGGTTGTGTACCTTTTGATTTGGTGTATGGTATTCATGCTAGGTTGCCTCAAAACAATCTATTGTAGATGTACAAATTTGTCCAAGAGTATGATGAAGAGATGGATGACGATATGATAATTAGAATGGATGATTTGATACAACTAGATGAATCAAGAAGGGATGCACATGAAAAGAATGTTCAGTTGCAGTATAAGAATTTGTTTGACAAAAGAGCAATTGTCAGAAGTTTTGAAGTTGATGATTTGGTCCTGATGTGGAATGCCAGACTTGAAGATAAAGGCAAACATGGTAAGTTTGATCCTATTTGGCTTGGACCATATATTATTGACAGTAAATGGGGTTTAGATTCTTATATTCTTAAAGATCTGGTTGGAAATGTTTTGGAATTTCCAGTTCATGGGAAATTCTTAAAATTCTATTTCTCTTGAAGCCTCAACCCCATGAGCGGTAGGTTGTAAATAGGTCTTTGTAGTTTTAGGGTGTGTGTTTTAGGTTAGATTTCCCTTCCATTTTTGGGGGGTGGTCTGCTTCTTCCCTGAGATCCTGAATCCTTGCTATTCCTGCGAGAGGCATACATCCCCAGTTAGAGCCACTATTAGGACTGTTAAAAATTAGAACTTCAATGGCATATTTCCAAAGTTGCAGCGAGTTTCCTATATTTATCTCGTATGAGAGGGTTGCAGAGGGATGTTGAAGCTGTGTTTTGTTCCCTTTAGGTTGTCTCTGTGGAGTCAGAATAGTCAGAAAAGTCATGGTGCCTTCGTTGGTCTTTTTGGTTCATAAATGCTCTAAGTCATATATCCCACATTGACAGTGTGAAGGAAGGTTTATATATTTTTATACCCGCGCTCGCAATAGGTTAAGTGTCAAAAGGCACACACCTTTTGGCTAATGGTTCATAGGTGTTGCGGTTAGTGGCGGCCAACAAGTGGATAAGGTGGATAATTTGTTGGGCCCATGCTCAAGTGACAGGTAACATAAGGTGACAAGTGTTGGTAGGGCCCTATGGCACAATTTGAGTCATAGCAGGTCCAATCAGTTCATGCACTGACGTAGGCGTTGACATGTGGTAGATTGACAGGTGGCAGGGCCAAGTTGGATGGACAGGTGGTAGAGGTCCCAGCGAATAATGTTGTGCCATGTGGAACAGGCGGCAGAATAATTTGGTAGGACCGAAAAGGTGGATCAAATGAGAGGGCGACGCGTGGTGATGAATTGAAAAAGAGTGGTAAAAGGGAGATCAAGATCCAACGATGTTTTTCCATCACATGAAGGAAAGATGCAGGGAAGATATGCATCGTGATATGGTGAAAAATTTGACACGCGTCCAGGTTGGCGGTAAGAAGTGTGGGGCCTATGCAAGAAAGGTAAAGACAGGTGGTTCCAAGGCCCAATGGGGAGTTTTCACGTGGAGGTGAATGGAGTTTAACCAGACATAAATAATATTTTTTTACTTGATGCCCTGGTAACTTAAATATCTTCAACAGTCATGTTTTAAAGTTGTGAAAATTCTTCAATCTAGACCGTTGATGGGGATTTCCACACCAGGACTAGCCGTTATAACTAAATTATGAATTTTCAAATGCTTTCCTGAGGTTTTTAGCTATGGTAATATGTTTCAGACGTGCAGGGGAGTGGCTTGAGTTTCTTTTCATCCTTGACTTGACAATAAGGGTGTCTTTTAGTGGCTGAGGATATTCTCATGGTCTTCGATGCATTAACTGTAGCATGGTGGTGATATGGGTCTCTAGTTTGTATTCTTTTTGGGGGACTCTCTTCCCATGTCGTGTCTTTTGTTACTTTATGATTGGTGATGGTGCATCAAGTCAAACCTTTTGTATGATCTTTTGTAGAAAGATCAGCCTGCGAGGAAGGACTGAATTAATTTCTTGGAAGGACAGTTGTCTAATAACCCTCTCCTAGGGTTTCCTACTTCTACTTAAGGTTTTCTTTTCTCTATTATTAGAGGTTCAGAATTTTTGGTCCCAGGGATATATCAGATTTGTTTTAGACTGTTTTCAAGACAAGATATAAATTTCTTTGATCCTTTGCATTTTATTGAATGGTCTTTTCTTCAATCAGATCATTACAAACCTTCATTCATTATACTTGATACAATTCTTCTCAGTTTTAAGTCTCTCCTTGGTGTTTTCCTTATGAGTTTTGGATCTTCTGATTCATTGCATTGAGTTTGTTTATGTATATGTTGTTTTCCATAGTTTTGATCTAGGATCAAATGAAATATGCTTTGGGAATGATGTAAACTCATTTGGTTTGTCTACATAAGGATCCTATAAGAAGTGTGTAATTTGAGTTGCTTGTATCTATGGCTATGAGTCTTTGCCAGTAGGTGGGTTTCTATTTTCCTCTCTGCATTAAGGAATTGCCCAATGGATAAGGCACTGATCATGAACTAGTATATCTTTTGTGGATACATGTTTGATTTGGTCTGGATATATTCAAAAAATTTACATCAAAACCATTACTAAGTTATTTCATATCCTGTGGTGGTTGGTTGTATGTCCTACATGGTAATAGAGAGTCAATGAATGTCTGGTTAGTATTTAGCATTTTCTTACCATCATCTATTGTTATAATCTAGAGTGATAAGGAGTTGTAAAGAGTTGTATGTTATCTGGATTAGGTGCACCCACCTTGGTTTAACAAAACCAGAAGTGCAGAGGGAAATCTTGTGCATGTAGTTGGTTCAGTTACCTTGCAGAGCTTTCATACTTTGAGCTAACCGTCCCTAAAATCAGTCTCAAGGTATATTGGTATCTTTTCATAGCATAAATGTTTTTAAACACCAATAGATCACAAACTCACCTTTAGAAGGATTGGAGATGTCATTTACTTCTGGAAGGGACGATTTTCTTAAAGGTTTTCTGCCAAACAACGCCAGCCAGCACTAATAAAATTTTTCCCAATTCTTGACAACCATAGGTCAATTTTGTGACTGAAAAAGGTCGATCAGTCGACCAAAGTTGACATGGAAGTTATTTTGTCAAAACTTACAATGACTAACATATTCTTCATAAAATCGATGATCAAAAGGTCAAAAAAAAGGGCTCCATGAGAGATGTTGTGTGCATCTTTCACCCTAAGCCCTTTTCATAGTCTGTCACTTTTACAATGTGAAATCTATATAAATGATGTTATTTTCAATGCAAGACTATAGAAACAATGACAAAAATCCATCGATCGATTCATCATTTATTTAGGTTTCTCATCGACCGAACAAAGGTCAAAAAAACGACGAGAATTTTGTTTAAAAAAAATAATATTTCACCCTAGCTTGTAAATCTTCAAATTTGAATGTTGGTTGTTAAGCTTCTCTTTGTTTTGAGAATAGTTTAAAATTATCTACTTAACAGGGCCAACCACGTGAAGGTGGAAGCTCATCTGGCCCCTCCTAGGAGCCTCTTATGACCCTTTATGACACTTTAAGACCTCTAAAATGTATTCTTAGGGATCGTAAAGGGTCATAAAGGGTCATAAGGGGTCCTGGGACACAACAGCTGAGAAACATAAATATAGGCATCATGGTCACAATTATTTGGAGACTCAACATAATCGAGTGGTATACCTAGACAATGCAACGCAACCACTACTCTAGTTCCAAGTTGACACTACAGGATCCCAAAACCAATAAATAAGGAATAAATTTAGAGAGCGGATGAGGAGGGCCATAATGACCAAAATAATATACGGACCCTGTATTATTTTGGTTGTTCTGGCCCTCCTCCGCTCTCTAAATTTATTCTTAGATCCCGCAGTGTCAACTTGGAACTGGAGTAGTGGTTGTGTTGCATCGTCTGGGTATACCATTCAATTATATTGTGTCTCCAAACAATTGTGACCATGATATTTATATTTATGTTTCTTAGTTGTTGTGATATCTACAATTATGTTTCTCAGTTGTCGTGTTTATGCGCATTTTCTTTATGTGCTTCGCTTCTCTCCCTCGCATCCAAAATAAGATTTTCCCACTCTGAATCGAGAATGCACATGCAGCTATGTAGAATATGCATCAATAACAGGTTTTTCCAGATAGAGATGGTTTTACATGATAAATGCATCTATTTTATTATGGTTACAACCCAATATCAACAAAAAAATTACAAGAATATAAACTTAATTTAGTCATATTACCTAGCTTCAAATACAACCAATGTTTATTTTTATTTCTCTCTTCCTGTCTTTGGGCATCCAATGCTCGAAGCCATACTTGAAGGATGTTCACCAAAGGGGATTCCAGATCAGAGAACTCTCTTTCACTTAATAATTATGAAGCCATCAATGGTATAATAATTGTTTAGGATTGTAAGTTTCCATTTATGGCTTCAAATTAGCAAGCAAAAGGTGTTTTCTAGTACAAAAGACTTAGCAGCCACCAGAGCATTTTTCTTGAATGCATTATACCCATTTATATTAGTGAATTACAAGTATTTCATTAATTAAAAGAACTATAAATCAAAAAAGAAATTTAAAAGAACAAAACATATATTTTATTTACCTGATTGTGCTACATCATCTACAATAACTGTAATGGGGTTTGAAAACCATTTATTTAGAAAGTCCTTGAAATGTGGTGTGAGTGCTCCTAAGGCTTGCTTGCAAATTTTCTTAGAAGACCTTCTTTGTCTTCTTCAAGGATCCCAATCTCATCTAGGTCCTTATTAGGCTTAGATTATTAACTAAGACCTAATCCAACTCTTCTCTAAGAGTCTCACTCTTTGTGCTTCACCTTTGAAAGACTAACACCCTTTGGGTACTTCACTTCTTCTCCTACACTTAAAAGGATCTAAGTGCCAACTCCACTCTAGAATTCATGAATCATTGTAGGGGTGCTAAGCATGTTGTAAACCATTCATATGTTCCCATTTGACTTCATTTTGATGGATCTCTTAACCCTTTTGAGTCGAGATCAAGTTTGAGACCCTAGGAAGACTAATTAGGCCTAATTCCTTGTAGCCTTTTGTAGAGACCTTTTCCTATTTCTTTCAAAACTTTCCCAAAGAACTTGAAAAAATAATCCCACATTCAGATACCCTTTATCATTTTACAAGATATTTTGAAATTTTTAGTCTCCTGAGCCCTCCGTACATAGGGTTCCTATTATCTAGGACCAATAGGGCTAATAGGCCTAATTAGTAGGACTTGACTATTTTCTTGTTCAAAACTTGACCAAATTCATTGGTGAGCTCAAAAATCTCTCAAAAGTGTAATATTATGTCATATCCAACCTATTTCTACTCTTACCCCATACTGTACTTTCCTTCCCTGCATGAAATGCTCACTGTTTCATCTCCAAACCTCTAACCGAGCACTGTCAGCTCGCCTAGGGCTTGGCACTAAAAATAGAAACTCAAATCCAAAAGACTCCTACTCCTACATATGTATAGACTAATGACTCCCCTAACATATCCAACCACCCTTAGTAAGATCCCATGGTTATTTTTCATGGGAGAGTCATGAAATGCCTGGCTGGTCAGGACAAGACCGGTGAGACTACTGAATCAAAAACAATTTACACAAGACTTTAAACGACCTCAAGTAAACTTTATAACTCAATGAAAGATGCTTAGAACAGTCCTAATAACATAAAACAATCACTAAATTAAATCATTCAATCCATCTAATGATACTGTCACACTGAAATGCTCGGGTCCTTCACAAAATCAGAGTTGCAGAGCTATATTCAAAAAGAAATATTTCTTACAATCATCACTCCTGATGAGATTCAAGCCTCTCCATGCATTAGATTTCATCTTCCATGTTTTGAGGGACTATTGGTCGACATCCCACTCCTATTTCCTAGGGTGATCCAAAGTAACCAAATGTTGTCATGACAACATTGTAACAACTTTTGGCATCTTTGCCATTATGCCAACTTCCTAAGTTTTAGGACCTCTAACCTCTTCATTTTGAGGAACCAACCTTATTAATGGCCTCCAAGCATCTCTATGAAAATATTTATGTGTTTAGGACACATTCAAAGCTCAAATCCATCACTAAGCTTCTAAGCCTAAGAAAATTGAAAAGCTACTAACAATGACTATTTTGGTGACCTTAGTCCAAATGACTAACTCACCTAGTCCACAATGCAATGACCTACTAAGGTCCAAAGTAAACATCCTATCTTGACTTGGCCAATGTCAAGTACAAGCCAAAACATCATCACTATGGACGTTAGCCTAGGTGTGCTCCTGCACCATCCTCCCCAAAACAAAAAGTTCAATACACCCTTGGATTGAGAAGTGTAGGATAAATCCCCATCTTCTTAAACTATGATTCTTTAATCCATACTGCATCATCATCCATTTGTTCATGTCTCTTGATCAAGTGTTCTTTGTACTCCTTGGTTCTAGTCTTCTTGTAGACTCGGGTATCCAGTATACTGTCATCTTTCTTGACTGTAGCAGTAGGTAGTTTTAGGTCTTCCACATCTCTGATCACTTCACTAATACTTTGATCCATGTCTGGTGTTGGTCCTTTGTAATGAACCATATCTACAATATTAAAGATAGGGGACAGTCCACTGTCTTTCAGTAGCTCCACTTTGAAATCATTATGACCATACTTTGCTAAGATATGATAGGGGCCTATCCTTCTCATCTACAACTTGTGAGGGACTCCCTTTTGAAGTATAGACTTGTTTAGATGTATCATTACCAAGTCTCCCACATTTAACTGAACTTCTCTTCTACTCTCATCAACCTTAGTTTTATGTTTCAAGGTGTTCTCTATCAAAGTCTTCCTGACTGTGTCATGTATCTCCTGCATTGTATAAGAAAAATCATCTGCATATCCACTTGCCTTTACTCCATCCTTCAAATCTCTCAACTCATAGACTCCTCTAGGATTTATACCATACACTATCTCAAAGGGGCTCTTCCTTGTTGACCGGTTGATGGTCTCATTGTAAGCATACTCAGCCTTCCCAATCAATTGATCCCATTTCTATCCATACTCCTTAGTCAAGCACCTTAGTAGATTTCCAAGGCTTCTATTCACCACTTCGGTCTGACCATCAGTTTGGAGATGGTATGCAGACCCAAAGGATAAATTAGTGCCTAACCTTTTCCAAAGATTCTTTCAAAAATGACTCATAAATTTAGTGTCTCTATCTGATACAATACTCATAGGTAACCCATGGATTCTTACTATCTCTTTGAAGAAGAGAGAGGCTATTTGGCTGGCATCATTAGTTTTCTTGCATGGCACAAAGTGAGCCATCTTGCTAAATCTATCCACAACTACATAAACACTATCCATGCCTTGTCTTGTCTTGGGTAACCCAACTACAAAATCCATACTCAAGCATTCCCAAGGCCTAGTGGGAATAGGTAGTGGTTGATAAAGGCCTACATTTGAAGAAGTACCTTTGGCCCTTTGACATACAATGCAACTTTCCACATACCTCCTAACATCAAGGTTCATTCTTGGCCAATAATAGAACCTTTGAACAAATTCTTGGGTCTTAGTGATCCCAAAGTGACCACTCAATGCACCATTGTGCTTTTTCTAAATCAAGTTCTCCCTAATAGACCCTCTAGGGACACATAACTAATTTCCCTTAAACAAAAGATTGCTTTGAAAAGTGTATTCAACATACTTACTATGATAATGATTCTTGTATTCAACACATACCTTATAAATGTCTACAAATTCTTCATCATTAGCATATAGATCTTTGAAGTGATCTATTCCCATGCTCTTCAACTGAATCTCTTGAATGGTAAGATCTCTTCTACTCAAGTCATCTGCCACCTTGTTGAGTACTCCTTTCTTGTGCTTGATGTTAAATGTGTATGCTTGCAGGTATTCAACCAACTTCATGTGCTTGTGAATCAACGTTTCTTTAGAGTTCAAGAAACTTAAGGCTTGATTATCTGAGTAGACTATGAACTCCTTAGGAAGTAAATAGTGTCTCCAATTCCTTAAGGCCTAAACCAATGCATACATTTCAAGGTCATAGGAAGAGTACTTCCTCATAGCTTCACTCAACTTCTCTGAATGAAATGTCACTACTCTACCCTCTTGGCTTAGGACAGCTCCAATAGCCACATTGCTTGCATCACATTCAATAGTGAAAAGCTTCTCAAAGCTTGGCAAGACCAAAACAGGTTGGGTAGCAATCTTTTCTTAAAATAACTCAAAACTCTTGGTGGCTTTCTCATTCCATAAAAACTTAGTCTTTATCCCTCCTTTGATTATGTCCAACATGGGAGCACAAATAGCACTAAACTGCCTTATAAACTTCCTATAATACTGAGAAAGGCCATGAAAACTTCTTACCTTTGTTGTTTCCTTGGAGTAGGCCAATTTATGATGGCTTCCACTTTACTCTTGTCCATTTGTCAGATTGCCATGAGAGAGAACAAACCCAAGGTACACCAGCTCTATTTTGAGGAACTCATATTTCTCCAAGTTGTTCATTAGCTTCTCCTCATGCAACTTCTTTAAGACAATCTCAAGGTGTTGAAGATGCTCCTCTCTTTTCCTACTATAAATTAGTATATCATCAAGATATACCACTACAAATTTTCCAATGTAGTCTTTGACAACTTCATTCATGAGCCTCATGAATGTGGAGGGGGCATTAGATAGTCCAAATGGCATGACAAGCCATTCATACAAACCCTCATTGGTTTTGAAGGTTGTCTTCCATTCATCTCCCTCATGTATCCTAATTTGGTGATAGCCACTCTTCAAGTCTATCTTGCTAAAGTACTTAGCTTCACCTAGACAATCCATTAGGTCCTCAATCCTAGGAATGGGAAACCTATACCTAATGGTTATCCTATTTATGACTCTTGAATCAGTACAAAGCCTCCATGTTCCTAATTTCTTAGGTGCTAGGATAGTGGGTATGACACAAGGGCTAATGCTTTTCTTGATAAGACCCATGTTTAGGAGTTCTTCTATTTGTCTAGCAATCTCCTCATTTTGTTGAGGGGTCATCTTGTAAGCCGCTTTGTTTGGTAGGGTAGCTCCAGGTATGAAGTCTATCCTATGACTTATGGCTCTCTTAGGGGGTAATGTTGATGGTTGTCCATCACTTACTATACCTTCATAAGTCTGCAACATGCTTTGTATCTCCTTAGGTATCTCTGGTTTCTTATCTCTTTTTTCTTCATTCTTTTCTCTTGGCCTTAGCACCAATGCATAGCCAATTCCTTCTCCTTCTTCCATGGCTTTTATGAATTCTTTTTCACCCACCATGAGCACATGAGGACCTATTGTCTTCACATCTGCACTCTCTAACAGTGATTGAATTCTTAAAGTTACTTTTTCTTTCTTGAAAGTATAGGAGTTCTTCACTCCATCATGGATATATTGGCGGTCAAATTTCCATGGCCTCCCTAGGAGCAAGTGACATGCATCCATAGGTAGCACATCACATAGAACCTTGTCCTTATATCTCCCTATAGAGAACTCCACCCAAGCTTGCTCATTGACTAAGACATGATGTCCCTTATTGAGCCATCTGACCTTGTAAGGATGGGTGTGGGGTATCCTTGTCATGCTTAACTTGCTGACTGCTTCCTCTGACAAAATGTTGTCAGTAGACCCTGATTCAATGATTAATCTACATACTTTTCCCATCACCTTGAATTTGATTCTAAATAGGGACCTTCTTTGGCTTGGCTCTTCTTTAACTGGCTCCTTGATCAATGTTCTCCTCATCATGAGGTTCTCACTTTCTTCTAAATTTAATGGTACCTTAGAGTGTGTCTCTACTAAATTTGTCTCTTCATGAACTAAATTAGTTCTCTTGTTACCTCCTTGAGAAGTACTACCTTTCTCTGGACACCTATAGGCAAGGTGTCCCATTTGGTTGCAATGATAACATTTCATATTGGCAAAGTAATTGCCTCTTCCTTGTCCACCACTTCTTCCTTTGAAATTAGAGTTCCTTCCTCTACCACCTCTACTAGAACTTCCCTCTTTCTACTTAGTGTATTTGACTTCTCCTTGTGTCCTTGATTCTGAACTTCTTCCACCATATCCACCTCTTGATCCTCTAATATCCCTTCCTCTACCTCTTCCTTTGGAGGTTTTCTCTTGTTTTCTTTTGCCTTTCTCCTCTATTTTCAAGGCCATTTGATAACATTGGAGAATGGTTTTGAAGTTCACAAGACTCATGTCTTCTTGAATAGACCACTTTAGTCCATTCAAATATCTAGCTAGCTTGATGCTTTCATCCTCCACCACTTGTGATCTTAAGCACAAATTTTGGAACTCTTCGGTGTATGCTTGGACATCCAAATCTTTTTGTTTGAGATTGTTTCTTCTTCTATGCAACTGAACCTCATATTCATCAGGCAAGTAAGTCTTCTTGAACTTAGTCACCATGCCCTTCCATGTGACTATAGGACTCCTTCCTTCTTTCTCCCTTTCAGTTTGAACAAACTTCCACCATGTCAGGGTTGATCCTCTCAACCTTGACTTGGCCACATTCACTTTTTGGGCCTCTGTGATACCACCACATTCGAAATGGTTCTCTATACTTTCAATCCAATCCACAACTGAATCTGGATCCATTTGTCCACTAAAGAGTGGTACACCCTCCAAAGCTTTGCCACTTAAATCCTTTAGTGCCTTTAAGAAGGGTTCCTCGGCAATAACAGGGTCAGGGGTTGGAGCTTCCTCTTCTAAATCCACTCCCTTCTCCCTTGCTTCTTCTTCTTCTTTCTAATCTATCTTATCCTTTATCTTATCAGCTTTGTCTTGGACTTCACCCAAGAGTTGCTCCATTTGAGACAATCTGTCTCTTAACAACTTGTTGTCTTCTTCTTGCTCATCCACCTTTTTGGCTAACTCAGAGTTAGTCACCATGGTTTTGTCTTCTACTGATCCCATTGGTTTATTTTCTCCAACTGATTTAGTAGGTTTAAACATCCACCACAAGCCTGATCTTAATCATGCTCTGATACCAATATGGTGTGAGTGTTCCTAAGGCTTGCTTGCACACTTTTCTTAGAAGACCTTCTTTGTCTTCTTCAAGGATCCTAATCTCCTCTAGGTCCTTATTAGGCTTATATTATTAACTAAGACCTAATCCAACTCTTCTTTAAGAGTCTCACTCTTTGTGCTTCACCTTTGAAAGACTAACACCCTTTGGGTACTTCACTTCTTCTCCTACACTTAGAAGGATCTAAGTGCCAACTCCGCTCTAGCATTCATGAATCATTACAGGGGTGCTAAGCATGTTGGAAACCATACATATGTTCCCATTTGACTTCATTTTGATGGATCTCTTAACCCTTTTGAGTCAAGATCAAGTTTGAGACCCTAGGAAGCCTAATTAGGCCTAATTCCTTGTAGCCTTTTGCAGAGACCTTTTCCTATTTATTTCAAAACTTTCCCAATTAAATTGAAAAAATAATCCCACATTAAGATACCCTTTATCATTTTACAAGATATTTTGAAATTTTTAGTCTCCTGAGCCCTCCGTACATAGGGTTCCTATTATCTAGGACCAATAGGGTGAATAGGCCTAATTAGTAGGACTTGACTATTTTCTTGTTCAAAACTTGACCAAATGGATTGATGAGCTCAAAAATCTCTCAAAAGTGTAAGATTAGGTCATATCCCACCTATTTCTACTCTTACCCCATACTGTACTTTCCTTCCTCGCATGAAATGCTCACTGTTTCATCTCCAAACCTCTAACCGAGCACTGTTAGCTCGCCTAGGGCTTGACACTAAAAATAGAAACTCGACTCCACAAGACTCCTACTCCTAAATATGTACATACTAATGAATCCCCTAACATATCCAACCACCCTTAGGAAGATCCCATGGTTATTTTTCATGGGGGAGCCATGAAATGACTGGCTGGTCGGGACAGGACCAATGAGACTACTAAATCAAAAACAATTTACACAAGACTTTAAACGACCTCAAGTAAACTTTCTCACTAAATGAAAGATGCTTAGAACAGTCCTAAGAACACAAAACAATCACTAACTTAAAGCATTCAATCCATCTAATGGTACTGTCACACTGAAATGCTTGGGTCCTTCACAAAATCAGAGTTGCAGAGCTATATTCAAAAATCAATATTTCTTACAATCATCACTCCTGATGAGATTCAAGCCTCTCCATGAATTAGATTCCATCTTCCATGTTTTTAGGGACTATTGGTCGACATCCCACTCCTATTTCCTAGGGGGATCCAAAGTAACCAAATGTTGTCATGACAACATTGTAACAACTTTTGGCATCTTTGCCATTATGCCAACTTCCTAAGTTTTAGGACCTCTAACCTCTTCATTTTGAGGAACCAACCTCATTAATGGAATCCAAGCATCTCTATGACAACATTTATGTGTTTAGGACACATTCAAAGCTCAAATCCATCACTAAGCTTCTAAGCCTAAGAAAATTGAAAAGCTACTAACAATGACTATTTTGGTGACCTTAGTCCAAATGACTAACTCACCTAGTCC
>MU217376.1:447524-462359 GCA_018584345.1 Thuja plicata | reverse complement strand
GAATGTGTTGTGTTTATAGAAGAGATAACTACCTACAACTATATTTCATAAGGCATTTAAAACTAGTTTCGTAAAGAGATGCAAACTATGTAAAATATTGGTAAGGGGTGGAAAGATCAAGGAAGAAATCAAAAGTACAAGACCTAAGGGCCAAACCTAATGCCTTGGGAGCTCATCATAGATGGCCTTGCCTACCTAACTCTTAGAGACATCATAGTTCAAGTTTAACTTTAAAACCAGTCTTTTAAAGGATGGTAGAAGTGGTATCAAGCCTCTTTATCCAAAGGGTATCAATGACATTTCTCTCTTCACTGGAATCGAGGGTGCAGAAGTTTCTCTGCATCATTTGGGTATAACACTCAATTTCTATACCAAATCGATGCAGAGAAATCTTCTATACCCCTTATTCAATTGAAGATAGAGGACATTGATCCCCTTTTGATAAAGATTCTTCAAAAAAGATAGATGGTATCCTACCGTTTCTACCTGAAAAGCATTACCAAGGGAAAAAGAGACCACAACTGTACCATTGAATTTATGCCCATCTGGGCCTTCTAACACCATATGGATTGTGTTGTTTTTATAAAAGAGATAACTACCTACAACTATATTTCATAAGGGATTTAAAACTAGTTTCGTAAAGAGATGCAAACTATGTAAAGTATTCGTAAGGGGTGGAAAGATCAAGGAAGAACTCAAAAGTACAATACCTAAGGGCCAAACCTAATGCCTCGGGGGATCATCCCAGATGGCATTTCCTATGTAGCTCGTAGAGACATTGTAGTTCAGGTTTAACTTTAAAACCAATCTTTTAAAGGATGGTAGAAGTGGTATCAAACCTCTTTATCCAAAGGATATCATTGACATTTCTCTCTTCACTGGAATCGAGGGTGCAGAAGTTGATCTACATCGTTTGGGTATAGCACTCAATTTCTATAACAAATCAATGCAGAGAAACATTCTGCACCCCTTATTCAATTGAAGATAGAGGACATTGATTCCCTTTTGATAAAGAGTCTTCAAGAAAGATAAATGGTATCCTACCGTTTCTACCTGAAAAGAATTACCAAGGGAAAAAGAGACCACAATTGTACCATTGAATTTCTGCCCATTTGGGCCTTCTAACACCATATGGAATGTGATGTGTTTATAGAAGAGATAACTACCTACAACTATATTCCATAAGGCATTTAAAACTAGCCTCATAAAGAGATGCAAACTATGTATAATATTGGTAAGGGGTGGCAAGATCAAGGAAGAACTCAAAAGTACAAGACCTAAGGGCCAGACCTAATGCCTCAGGGGCTCATCATAGATGGTCTTGCCTACGTAACTCATAGATACATCGTAGTTTAGGTTTAACTTTAAAATTAGTCTTTTAAAGGATGGTAGAAGTGGTATCAAGCCTCTTTATCCAAAGGGTATCAATGGCAATTCTCTCTTCACTCGAATCAAGGGTGCAGAAGTTGCTCTACATCGTTTGGGTATAGCACTCAATTTCTATACCAAATTGATGTAGAGAAACCTTCTACACCCCTTATTCGATTGAAGGTAAAGGACTTTGATCCCCTTTTGATAAAGAGTCTTCAAGAAAGATAGATGGTATCCTACCATTTCTACCTGAAAAGCATTACCAAGGGTAAAAGAGACCACAATTGTACCATTGAATTTTTGCCCATCTAGACCTTCTAAAACCATATGGAATGTGTTGTGTTTATAGAAGATATAACTACCTACAACTATATTTCATTAGGAATTTAAAACTAGTTCCGTAAAGAGATGCAAACTATTGAAAATATCGGTAAGGGGTGGCAAGATCAAGGAAGAACTCAAAAGTACAAGACCTAAGGGCCAGACCTAATGCCTCAGGGGCTCATCATAGATGGCCTTGCCTACGTAACTCATAGAGACATTGTAGTTTAGGTTTAACTTTAAAACCAGTCTTGTAAAGGATGGTAGAAGTGGTATCAAGCCTCTTTATCCAAAGGGTATCAATGGCATTTCTCTCTTCATTGGAACCGAGGGTGCAGAAGTTGCTCTACATTGTTTGGGTATAGCACTCAATTTCTATACCAAATCGATGTAGAGAAACCTTCTACACCCCTTATTCGATTAAAGATAAAGGACATTGATCCCCTTTTGATAAAGATTCTTAAAGAAAGATAGATGGTATCCTACAGTTTCTACTTGAAAATTATTCCGAAGGGAGACAGAGAAACCAATGATTAGTAGACGACATTGAGAAGACCTAAAACAAAGTAACAAAATGAACATAATGAATAAGTATGCCAACATAATGAATAAGTGGGAAAAATACATTAATCCAATAACAGCAAGTACATTACAAATGACAAGCTCATGGTCTCAATGAAATAAACAATGTATAAAACAATATATGGTGCACAACAGCAGCAAGCATACAATGACAGAAATAACATTGCATGATGCCCGAGCTCAAATTCAAAACACTAAGTCTATTAATGTATTATATTATAGAAGCAACCTCATTTATCATTACCTTTGACTCCTCCATCATTATAGAAGAGATAACTACCTACAACTATATTTCATAAGGCATTGAAAACTAGTTTCGTAAAGAGATGCAAACTATGTAAAATATTGGTAAGGGGTGGAAAGATCAAGAAAGAACTCAAAATTACAAGACCTAAGGGCCAGACCTAATGCCTCGGGGGCTCATCATAGATGGTCTTTCCTACGTAACTCGCAGAGACATCATATTTTAGGTTTAACTTTAAAACTAGTCTTTTAAAGGATGGTAGAACTTTTAAACCCAACGGTTCGTAACTACGATGGAGAACCAATTCTTGTAAGATATTAAGGTAATATCCATGATCCCAAACCTACAATATTTATAATTGTATGAGAGGAGATACATATTACCTAATTCTATGACCGTGAGTAAAGGGCCACACTGACATTTAGATATTCCTAAAAAATCTCAGTGGTCACACTTAAATTATTAACCAATATTATATAAGTCATTAACTAGCTACTGTTTACACTAATAATTGATATACCTTTCATGCTGGCATTTCAAATAGATCACTAATAACCCAAAGTCGCACTTGATTGATGTCAATGATCCCTCCTAGAGTTGATACTTGATAGTTTAAAATGCTATACATTACTTACATTGTTTATGTAAAAAGAGGGTTTAGAAGTCATGAAAATGATAATATTCGACAGTTTTCATTTGAAGAAAAAGGGAAAATCTCTTATAAAAGTATTGGTATGATTTGGATAGAAAGGATCACCCAACTTCATAAAACAAGAATGTAAACAACCCAACTTAAAACTAGAAGACATACAAACCTGTCTAGTGATCATATTGTGTTGAAGGTGGCACCTGATGCTGCTGCAACGACTACAGACATTAAATTTTTCATCACTTCCTGATGTTGTTGAAGAAGCATCAGACTCCACCTTCAGCGCAATATGATCACTAGAAAGGTCTATATGTCTTCTACTTTTAATTCGGGCTATTTCCATTCCTATTTTATGAAGTTGGGTGATCCTTGCTATCCAAATTATACCAATACTTTTATAAGAGATTTGCCCTTTTTCTTCAAACGAAAACTGTCAAGTATTATCATTTTCATGACTTCTAAACTCTCTTTTTACAGAAAAAATGCAAGTAATATATAGAATTTTAAATTTAAATTGAGGAATTTCTACTGAGGGCTTTAAATGGATAGTTTCCAATGTCTCCGGGGTTGAATCCAGTATGCTCCTGTATGATCCAGAACCTGCAAGGAAGGAAAAGATGGGGTTATATCCAAAGGATCTAAGCAATGCCTGGCACACTATTACTGATCCTCATCTACAATTATGCATGTGCATAGTCAAGCCATACACTTCTAAAAGAAACAAGGATAAAATTTATAAAAACCCATCCAAGATATAGAAAATCATAACGAAGTCATAAACAACAAAAAGTTCATGAGTTTATCAAAATATGTCCAACGTATCTACATGAAATTCTAAAAAAAATTTAGTATCTACAATAGCCCTATGTTAATCACATTTATGCATATGGTCCCAACAAAGTAGTGCACAAACTACACAAAGAAGGCATCACAGAAACATGATTTATGCTTTCGTCAATGAAGCAATCTCGGCGGCACTAGCTTCCTCTCGAGCCTTGCACAAGTTGCACTCATTTCCTACATCAGGTATAGAAGTAGATAGGGTAGATGTAAATTTGGTTTCATTGACCCACTGAAAGTATTGACAACCATTATTTCCCTGCAATACCAAATCTACATCAGTTCTTCCTAAAATGATTACTTGTCACATTACTTTTAAACATAAAATATAATTCCATATCCACACATTTTTTCTATTTGGGCAACCCCAAAATTGATGCCTAGGATTACTAGTTGTGCGTGACGTCTTCAACACACAAGGTCCAACACCACATAGGCACATTGACCGAAGCCATCGACGCTATGTCGATAAATATTGTAGTGTCATTCCAACATATCATTTTGTTTAGTTGATTATTTTTTTCATTCATAGTAATTATAATTGAAATAAAAAGAAACATACTAATGTAGACAACATCTCAAATCAAATTGCAAAATGACTAATGTCAATATACAGTACAAAACAAAAATGCTTTATATTTGATGATATAATGAATCTGAACAACATGTAAATGCAATGTCCTAACTGCACATGATGGAAAACATATGCATAGTTGTGATTGGGACTTTTAGTCCTTACCACACATTCAAATGCATGTAAATGCATCTATAGTTGGGGGCATGTCAAATTGTGATATTGCTATCAATATTCAAGTGTATAGTTTTTTAAGTCAAACTCAATTAACCCATTTTTCATGAGTCGTATTCCATCCATGAGTTTGACATTCACAAATTGCCTTGTGTCAGTTGCAGTTAAAAAACTAACCTCACGATAATTGTTGGTGTTTTGAAAATTCCTCTCATTACTTCTTCTCTACTTGACACAATTGGGAGTAGCCTTGAAAGATGAGTCAGCTCTACTATACCCTTTTCCATGTCCACTACATGTGCGGATAATTTCTTCTTTGCTATCTCCATTGCTCATCATGCTTCATCCTTGTTATATTCATGGCCAAAATATTGGTATTTAGAGTCGACTCACTTTCTCAGGTACTCCCAATTGTATGAATTAGAGTTGAACCTTGTGTCACCTACACTCTTTCTAGTCATTGTTGACACATCAATGATTTTTGTGACATTATTTTGTTAAATGCAGCTGACATGATAAGAAATTTGGGCATGTCAAATTCATGGATGAAACATGGGTCAATGAGTTTTCCTCAAAAAACTATACACTTGAATCTAGATAGAAATATCACGAGATAATGAAAAGGTTTGATGAAAATTTAATGGGAGATGTATTCGGGTATAAAAACCTCAACTACATATAAACACATCAAATGTACTATGGAATCAATATCAAATCCACTGATTGTAAACACATGTGAACTAGTGAACAACATCAGAGAATTATCACTGTCCAATGAAAACTGGACAGCAAATTGAGCAATCAAGAATACTACATTGGTGATGCAAAATTTTCATTAGTAGAAAACAAAGCAGAAGAAAAAGTAAGCTTATCATCATGGCGGACATAGCCTCCAATAAAAAATTTGGATCAAGAGAGACATGTATTGTATCAAGGAGCCAAGCTCAAATTCAAAACAACGCAGATATGACGAAGATAATACTGTTTGCATCAGTAGTAATAGAGTAAAGCAAGGACCTATGCTACTATGCAAGATTTAGCAACATATTATGCAGTAGGAACATTGCATCCAGCTGATGTCAAACCATCTCTCTCCAAGGCTTTGAACCAAATATTGCAGGTGACCTAGAGTTAGATAAGTTTTTGTATTTTTTGTACGCAACCCTTTCAAAACTGATGCAGTAGCTAAAGATCTGCTAAAGAAAGTCAAGGTGCACATTTATATCTAAACGACATACTATCTTCACTGATTCCTCTAAATTATCTTATTATTTGAATGCAAGATAATTTGGGTGGGTTGCTCAAAAATACTATATTAAACTCAGTTTTCATATTGGGATGACTCTTTGCATGTCATGTTTGCAGGCATACAGATTTACTAGGTGATATAGACCAATTCAATCTCTCAATACAACTTTTGTACTGCAAACTGAATATTTATAGTAGCCTTTGAATGACCAACTGCATTCTTTGGCAGTAGTATCATTTACTACCATTTGTTGAACCTTTATACTCTAATTTTGTTTTTAATATTTATCAATTTGAGACCTACAGGACTACTGACAATATAAATATAATTATTTCTTTTATAGAAACTTCAACTTGAAATCCACACCTGCATTCAAGCCATTATCCATAAATTATGGGTGATAATATTTAGAGCACAATCACAATAAGGTAAATCTTGCAAACTTTAAACTGAAAGAAAAATTAACAGTAAGACGCCAAAGGATTTAGAACCAACTATTTGTGACTATATAAGTTCTCTTTTTGAGTTCAACAAAGGAAATGTTAGATAGTTGTATCCAACTTGGGGTAAAAAAAACAATACCCAACGGGCAACTTAGCCTTAGTCATTACATATTAATTGTGTTTCTCCTTTCCAGGTGTAATTAAAGTTTTCTCCATATAAACAAAGAACTACTAAAGAATTGATTACTGAAATCTTAAAAATCCTTGATTTAAAATGCACAAACACCTTACGGGAAATACTTAACTAATAGCTCATTATATTCGAGAAAGTTTACCTAATATAAAAATTTCAAATTAACTAATAACTCCATTTTTTCTACATAATTTCCTAACTATAAATATTTTAACTAATAACTTGTACTTTTAATTACAATCTATCAGAAATTTTATAAGGACACACAGATCCTCCAAGACATTTTATTGTGAAAGTGTTATAGATCCATTGCTTATGCATCTTGTTCGGATGCAAAGGCTATTGTGGGAAACAACTTGCAGATTCAAATCAATCAACTTGATAATGCCAAAGTATTTTAAAGCCTCTCTTCAAGTGGAAAAGAAATGAATATTATAGGAAGATTTGATATGTTACATATATAACTAGGCTAAAAGGAAATTAGAATAATATGACACCTTTTTCCTTTATATAGCTTATTATTATAAAATATTTGTTGTACATATCCTATCACATTGTTCTCTTGCACAAGTTATTTAATTGCAAGTAATTTTAAAACATAACACTCTGCATTGAAGTAAATTACAGGAGCGTCTATTAAATTGAGACTCTAGAACATTGTTTTGGATTGCTATTGTGATCTTTTTTGCAGCCTACAATTACTAGGCACTATATCTAGTTTTGTTATGCATGATTATTTGTATCATGGATTGTTGTGATTCTAGGATACATCCAGCCAAATGCAGTGGAAATGTGGAAATGTTGACTGTGTAGCCTTTGGCCTCCCAACTTGTGCCAAAATGGGAGTGTAAAAGTGTGGTATAGACATCCACCATGGGTAGGAATTTTGTAACATGTTGTAGATCCAACAACCCTGGTATAAATGTATACAAAATGTATATGCATTAACAGGGCATGTGAATTGTTTGACAAATTTCCCTGTTTGCAGGATATAAAGAATCTAGAAGCATGGACAAGTCACCTAAACTATTTGATAGAATGTCTCAAGGAGAATCATTCCCTTGATTACAAGATTTTGACAAAATGGATTGTTGAAAAGATTTTACAAGCTTCATAGAAAATTCAATTGGCAGGTGTAAAGCCAAACTATACAACCTTTTCCAATATCCCCCTAGCTTATAGAGTAATTTGCATAACACAGGTCATTGTAGTTAAAATTCTCCATGTAAACAAATGCTTCTTGATTTCAGGAACTTAATTTGTACGTGAAAGGCATTTGTGAACTGTCAATTTGTTCTTTCAGCATTGAAAATTACTAAACAACTCAAACTTTGCAGGATTTGGTGTCTTATATTACTTTTCCAAAATGGCCCTGCCACTTTTGGCAGGAACTATGCTGCGATGCAGCCCTTGTTTTGAAATATCGATCATTTTTAACAGAAATATAAACAATAATATAGAAGCATGTGCATCAAATTAAAAAAAATAAACATATTCTATGATATAAAAAAAAAAACATTGAAAAAAAAGAAATATATTCTTTGTTTTGCAAATTAATAGAACTTGATACATTCAATTACAATTTGAGCTAATACAACTATTTTTAAAGAGAATTTCTAATATAACCCTACTATAATTTGAATCCTAAACTCTTTTAAAATTCTTTGTTGATGGATCAGTAGATAGATTTCATAGAAGAAACAATGGAAATACAATTAAGGGACCCTAGAAGCTAAGAAGAGTGCCTACAATAGAACACCAAATTTCAGAAATCTAAGAGCATGGGCGAAGACTTAGTTGCATGGATAGACAGTCTCTTCCAGATCACTCCAATGCTTCTGGTCATTCATTCAGCTTTCTAGTATCAAATTATTGAGTCCCTCACAATTCATCGAGTGAAGACTTCATTGTCTTCTTATGACTTTTCAAGTGCAAAATCTTATAGTCTTGCATCACAAATCTTGTTATCATAATTGGTTAAGGAGACTCCAAGCATAGAATACTTTGAACCATGAGAACGTGTGAAGACATGTACATGATCAAATAATTCAAGATTTATGACTTGATTAAAGGTTTACAATATTTCCATAATTATCAAGGTTACTAGGACATAGGGGTACTTGAAGACTCTAGAGATTGGTACCAGTACTAGTACATTTAATTTTTAAAAATAGGAGATGGGAGAAAATAGGGGGATTGACGATGAGTTTGACCTCGAGATTGGGCAGGACGATCTGATGCCGCTTGGATTTCAGACCATTATATCAACAAATTTAGATTCTATCCCGAGGGACGGAGTAGGATAGCTATATTGACTTTTGATGGCGTTGGCAGAGGGGGAGGGGATGTTTGTCAGTACTCTGGCTTAGACATTTCTCTTCACATGGGTATTCTTGGAATTTGGAATATTCTTACCTATCTGCAGTGGTCCTTCAAATCCAGACACTAAGATTTGAAGAGCGGCATATTTTTTATAATAGAAAATAGTGAAAATACTATTCAATGAGAAATAATTGTGCTATGTCATAAGTGTAAGCTTAAACATTTGTTGTAATGCAAAAAGTAGTGATCACACATTAAGGGATAGTGAGATCAAGAAAGCCTATGAAAATAAAAGACGATCATAATGCAAACCAAAAATTGATTCAAGGTTAGTAGCAGCAGAAGAAAAATCTTTGACAGTCATAATATAAGAAAATGTCCTTAATGGATAGGCATGAAGCATGGGTGTGTCAAAAAAGAAGTCCAATGCACAAGAACCAACATCCAAAATAACCAAACCATTGGAGTAGTCATTAGATTTTATCTCAAAAAGATTTATTTATGTTTATTCTATTTACTAATATCATATCATACCATATGTTTACCTTTAGCATTGGAAGCCTAAGGAACTTTAACTCAGCATGGACATGGTATCCACTATTCACATGGATGGTGCCAAGATGACAGTCATCCAAAATGGGGTAAGAATCAAAACATGGCATGTACCCTAGTTTATAAAACTAAAATTAGCAATCTACCAATAAGATAGGCAACAACATCATCTGTAATAAAAGAGACCACAAATTTCAGCCTCACTTCAACCACCACCTCACAAGGTGAACTATACTTTGTTGTTTTCACTCTATTTAACGCATCTGATAATCTTACAAACATAATACTCGCTTAATGGGAGACATTTCAGGAGTAGTTAGTGCAACCTTCCCACTATGCATTGATTCATAAGATAGATCAACTATATTTCATATGCAATTCTCTGTAAATTGTTTTTCTAACTGATATTTGTTCAGGTTTGTAGATGAGCCATTAGCTACTTCCAGGTGAATTTCCCCCTATTTGAATATTATGAGGGGAAAAATTTTAGTGTTATCTATGTGTACATTTAGAACAATCTCATTTCTAGGGCAGTACATTAATCATTGTAACTAGAGAAAGCAATAAGTTCTCTATGATTGTTAGTTTCAAAAAAATATTTAATAAAATTATAGATCAACCATCAAATGATGGTCAACAGTGAGCCTATAATGATGGTCCTAGTATAAATTTCAAAGTATTTTGTACTTTTATGTTATTCCAAACTAAAATAAATTCAAACACAAAAGAGCTACATTTGTTGAACTGAAACTTAGTCTGGACAAATAAAGGAAACTGAATTACTTTGTAAAATAAAGAGCCATACAGAGAATAAGGGTTTCATGACTATTTTAAACACAATATTTATAATGGTTCTTCAAGGCCTTGTGCTTCCCATAGGGTTTTATTCACTATTTTGCAAGGTTCATCCATTGTTTTAGATAAGCATTTGATGAACATGGATAAAATCACACATTATGCATGTAGAATATGTCTGTGCTAAAAGGATTTTCTGATTTCAATACTCAACATAAGTACGAAGAAATAAGACAAAAGTAAAAGAGAATGTTTATTGCAGTTAGTAGCAGCCATATAAAATTTAGCAGAGTCTACTCGGCATCTATGTTGGCACCTATGATAGTCAAAACTACATTTACGATAGTTAAACCAATCAACGAGTATTAGCTCCATGCCTTGCTAATATCAACAGTTTAACATTAGAAAAATATAGTATACAACTCAGTTATCTCACACTACAATTTTACAGATAGTAGCTACTGGATGTGCACCTGTAGGATCTCGATCTGCCGCTGATGGTGGGTGAGATAGTTTTGGGTAAGGGGTCGGATCTCCAATGGATGGCTCAATAACTGTCTCTCGAACCGCCCCTTCTATAATTGTTGATGTCGGGCGGGGTTACCATAATTCAAATAAGAAATGAAACTGATGTGCATATATTTTTAATTTAATAGAAAATGATGCATATATTCATCAAACTTAACACAGTATTCATAAAAAAAAATAAGAAAATAGGAAAAAATATATATACCATATTATGAAGAATTTGTACTTAAAATCCAAACTAATCAAAGAAATCTTAGATAAACGCTTACAAAACAAATGCATGGATAGAGTTTGAATCAAAGAATTACTTGTCTAAATCCAAAAAGGATGTCATGGTTATTCACTGTGGCTGCTAAAACATATAATAAATTATTGTAATTTTTACAATTATCTTACTGATGAGCACTGATGATAATGGAGGACTGAATAGTTCCAACTGCCTTAAACACACTGGTCCAAAATTCTTTGATTCAAAACAAGGACACAATGAGATATTGATTAGTGTGCAACTACAATTTTGGTGTCTGATCTTTCATTAAGAGTAATTGTATTCCCTTTGTTTCAAATGGCTTTTCTGGTCATTTATTTTTCAATTAGTTTTTTAGATCTTCCCTGCCTACATTGCTAAGCCTGTGATAATTTTATCGACTTTCTCTAATATCATTTATTTTACCATAAATTAGGGTAACTCCCTCATTGATGAGATTCTATTGTAACATCTGCAGTTTCTGGTTTTTAGTTTGGAGATTGCAATTTGTTTGAAAGCCTCCAAAGACGTTTCAACTCATCCATTTTGAACACATGCTGCAATCATGGCAATGCTCGAGACCACATTTTATTGAGAAGTTGTGTCAAACAGAACATTTCAGTTAGACAGTTAACATGTCGGGCCTAAGCTTCCACGTTTTACATCTATCACTGCCATGGCATCCATTGTTTTGATGCAGTGATTTCACCTACAAATTACATAAGCCTAGAAGATTTTAGATATTATTCAAAAAATCCATGGTCTGTACATCTCGCTACCTAGTCATTTCCTTGGTTTAGAAACCCTCTATACCTATATGTATTGATGGATGTCCATAAATTTTTCTAGATTTTACAATAGAATATTTAGTTTGAACAAGAAACTTTGTGATGGTCTTTTCCCTCAAATTTTGAACACCTTCATTTCGTATGTCCCATGATTGTGATTACACAGTGGATCTCGGGCACAGCCTTAGGGATTTAACAATGAACGTCAGGCTCCATTGTGCCATTTTGAAGCAGGGAATCTTGAAGGCAAAGGAAGTGGGTCCAATTGCTCAGCAAGGACAGCGTAGTGGGGTCCCTTGCAGGGTTTTAGGAAGGCAAAAGGGTCAAATTTTCTGCTATGTATATCGCGGATTTCCTCAATTTTGTAATTTTTTTCATCGTTCTCTTCCATCATGAATGGAAGACAGAGATATTGGAATACATATTAATTGAGAAGGCACTCTTAGAGATTACAGGTTGAAATTGTAATCAGTGTTATCATTAGATCATCTTTTATGGTTTAACAGATTAAATTACTAAACCCAGAGATGTACATTTTAATATACATATATGAGCGTGCATACATACCAGCGCTCCAGCTCGTGACATGCCACACTGGGTGATAACTTTTAATGATCCCCAATAAGAATCAGATGTTGTACACTGGATTGAAGAGCATCCAACACTTGAGGTTCCAAAATTTATGAGGCCTCTTCGCACAATAAAATCCTTCCGGCCTCCCCTCTGCACAATGATGCCCTAGTCCTTTCGGCCTCCGCTCTACAACACACAATTAACAAAATGAAACACATTTGAAGAGATCCCCCTTTTTTTAGTTATATGCCCGTGTTCGTCAGAAATCTGACGAACACGGGCATGGATTTAAAAAAAATCAAAACTTTCCTTCCATAGTCCGACCAAGCAAAACAAATGTAATGCGTGGTTAGAAATTTAGGTCAATTTTAGGGGTTAAATGTACTAGTGTAGGGACGATCAGCCAGTTTTGACTCCCCATTATCCTAGGCTCCAAAAATATTTTGAGTGCCACCTCCCGGGCCTGAAGATGCACTATCACCCGGTGGGTCCCCATCTTTTGATGCCCCACTATCCTCCAAATTCTTAGTTGAATTACCATCCTCCTGACCCCCTGAATCCAGCGATTCCCCCACCACCTATTGCGATCCACCAACCTGCTCGCTCCCTCCTCTACCATTACTCCTGCCCTTGTTCCCATTCAAATTTTATCCTTCTCTCTCTCCCATAGAGATGAATTTGAGAAAGAAGCAAAAACATATAGTTAACTTCTTTATGACAGAGATATTATTATTTGGTTTCAAAAACATAAGATTTGAATAAGGATTTAAAATCAGTAAATATTTGTGATGTTCATTCAAAAACATGTTATGAGACATATGAAAACAGTTAAGATCAGTTTTTCAAGAATCAGTTTGATTATCAGTTTATCAATGCCATATTATATAATGAGTAGAGGCAGATTGATTTGAAAATGCAGACAAAGAGAGTATATTGAGTTTTGATTGATCATATTTTGTATATTGTGCACAATCAGTTTGTCAGAAATCCCTGATTGAAATAGGGACTATGATTATATGTTATGCGTTGTTAGATACAACTAGCAATTGCACCTTGGTGTGCAATGGGTACACCGAAGAGGAATTGAAGGTTGATTAGGAAAAGAATTCGTATATTTTTGTATATATTTATGTTTTACATGAGTTCAATAGGTAGAAAGAGATATAGTTATAGAGAGGGAGATATATAGAAACTTGTTCCCATGGAGAATTCACATGGAAAGTGTATAATTGTTTACTTTAATCCACTTAATATCTTTGAAATATTATAACATCCAAACCTAGTCTTATCAATACTGATACAAAAAAAAATCCTTGACATAAATAACGAGAAAGTGCTTATTTGAAAGTGGAATGAGAGAGATACACATATATATAAAGATAAAAGGAGAGAGGGAGAGGGAGATAGATGGTGGGGTGGGGTTGGGTGGGGGAGAGATCTCAAAGTAAGAAGTGAAATTAGAAAATTATAGAATTGAAACCCTAATAAAGATAAATTGTGGGGAGGGGGCCAAGGGGAGGGAATCTCAAAGTAAGAAGTGAAATTAGAGAATAATAGACTTAAAACCCTAATAAAGATAGGATGTTATAATAGTAGAAAGTAAGTCATATAGGACTAGACAAGATCATGATGTAAGGAAAAATAAAAAATTTCCAAAGATTAAACTAAGTTAATCATTTGTGAAATGTACACTTACCAGGATGAATAAACCTAGATTAAATAATTTAAGATAGACGCGTGATAATTGATAATGTATTTATGTTATGCTAGGAATTAAAATACTTGTGATGTAGTTCATCCTAGATTGGATATAGAGTGATGAATTTTTGTGACTTTGAAACTTGATGTTCTTGGAACTATAAGTGGATCCTCTCAGTTTGGGACTTTTTTCTCCAATTGAATATAAGCTCTTTGTCTTTTTCTAGATCAAGTGACTCACATTTGTAGATCATATCCATGCCTATTTAAATATGTATGTTTTTCTCTAAGGGGTACTAGTATTTAAAATACATTAAATTTTTAAAATTGTTCTCTTAAGTTAACCTTCAAAAAGATTGGGTCTTAAGGTTTTTCTTGTAAGTTAACCCCTAACAAATACTTTTTTTATATAGTTATAGAAAGGATTAGTAGGTAGCAAGAAATTGTGCAAATGTCGTAGATGAATATGTCGGTGTTGTTCTTTTAGTGCCCCATTTTTAGTGTTCTCATAATTGCTCCTTGAATTTTTAAATGATCTAAGATGGGAAAGGATATTCTTGGATATTAGAGGATGTAAAATGAATGCAATTGAATGCATTTAAATATAGATACATAGCAATGAATCAATCAAACATGTGTTTGCTATACTTAAAATAGCTCTATTGACGAGTTGGTCAATTTAAAATTTAAAT
>MU217376.1:433087-447474 GCA_018584345.1 Thuja plicata | reverse complement strand
GATGTAAAATGAATGCAATTGAATGCATTTAAATATAGATACATAGCAATGAATCAATCAAACATGTGTTTGCTATACTTAAAATAGCTCTATTGACGAGTTGGTCAATTTAAAATTTAAATTTATAAATTCATGAGTTGAATTTATGGACTTGGCATCATTCCTATAACCATAAAAATGAACTGAGATAAGAAAGAAATGAAATTTATGTGAATGTCTAATCATGGAGAATGCAATAAACATAGTATGTATGAGAAGGTATGTCAAAATGGTAAGTGTTAAAAAAATGTATGCGATGAATGTAAATGAAGTAGTTAAAAAATATAGGAATAAACCCAAATTCACACAAAGATTACATCTTTTGTAATTATGTAACTATTTTGATTCTATGTTTGACAATTCAAATAAAGTAGTATAATTTCTTTTAATTGTACTCAACTTGAAAATCCAAATTTATTAAGATTCTTAATCAGTATCAATATCATCACTAACTTAACTCACATCAAATTTGTAGATCAACGTTTCTTCTTAATTCCTAAACACTTTCAGCATGGTTGATTGAGTTAAAAAAAAATTACAGATTAAAGTTTTATTGAAAAGTTGCCCAGCCACATACGAAGATTTCTATGATGGTCAAGATAAAAAGAGTTGCCCTATGCAAAATAAAATTCCATTCATATTCTTTTCGCATTTTAATTTGTACATTCTTTCAACATAAATGGCCAAAAAAAAATGCATTAGTCTAGATTGCTCTACCGTGTTTATCACTATAGTAGTTTAATATATGTGCAACAAATAGTAAAAAATAACGGTTAAGAACACTTTTTTTTTATAATTGTGATCCACTGAATTGCTCTTGTTTTAGCTCCTCAAAATAAACGAGAAAAGCGTAGAAACAAGTGTGAAATAATAGGCGGGTAGAAATTAGGGTAACAAATTTTTATGCTTCATTTGGGAATTTGGCAATGTAGAATGTAGAGGATACATGTGCTCACATAGAAGCCAAATTGTTATTAGTAGTTGTTTACATTTCCATAGCTACCAAAACCTTATCGAAGAATGCTCGAATAGAATTTCTAGAAACCAATATAATAAATGTGGAGTCTTGTAAAGAATGGTAAAACCTTTTTTTTTACCAAGTGGTGTAATGCTGAAGAAGATTATCAATATTGTTGACTAATTTCTAGAGATACTTTGACTTGCTTGTGTCTCGATTGATTTCAAGAGATAGTTTTGTGTGCTTGTGTCTGTACTAAAAGTATGATCGTTGATCTGAGTAGGTTACACTCTGGAACAATGGCCAATGGTTGCACCTCACTCTCGATCAATCCTCAAGTGTTTTATCTCGTTTTCTTGCTACATATATAAATATGATTTTAACAGTATGTTGAATCTATGCTTATCTCCTCCCCTGCCTCTGCTATATTGAAATTTGAAAACATGGTCAGGGTTCCAATCCAAGAATGAAGATCTCTTTGGAAAAATTGATATTCAAATCAAGCTAGTTCCTGGCAACTCAGCCAGAACTGTTACTGCATACTATGTAAGTCTCTCTCTTTGAGTCATTTTGCAGTACTGAAATTAGTAGTAGTATTGTAGTGGGAAGTCGAGTATGGTCTAATAAAATGTTGATGGTCTGGACTCTGGTGCGGTTGTCCTCACAAGGGGATAAACACAATGAAATAGACTTTGAGTTCCTGGGAAATCTCTCTCGAGATCCCTACATTATGCACACCAATGTCTTTTCTAAGGCAAAGGCAATTGTGAGCAGCAATTCTACCTCTGGTTCGAACCCACAACATACTTCTACACTTACTCCCTGCGCTCGAATCCCCAACAAATTATGTAAAAAATGTTAACATTGTCCCTGCAACTTCCAATCAACTAGTGAATGTCCTCTTTGGCATAGCCCTCTACTTTAACATCCTTATTGTAGTTATAATGTTTAAATTTATGATACTCTGCAGGTTTTTTTGTGGACGGAACTCCAGTGAGAGTTTTCAAGAACGGTGAAGACTTGGGAACTACGACCGATGGATCATCCACCAGGCTGTACTCTTTATTTCGACGAAACCCACAATGAGCATTGAGACTGTAGATACCAGTCTTTGCAGCCGATGCCCATTCTCTGAAATACTGTGATTCTCTAGTCCTGTTTTGTCATTCGTCAGGCTCTTGGATTTAAGATCCGCTCATAAATTGCAGGTCAAACGTTTGAATGCGCATAGATTCGTTGACTTGTGATTGAAAAACCAAAACCAACCAATCAAAAACAAGGAAAATATCTACGATCAATAATCTTGCATCGCCTTTCGAAGATCTTCCACTGTAGATTTCAAAAGTTAGCCTCTCCACTTTCAAATAAGAACGCCTTCGACATAAAAACATGTATTGTATTTAATGATGTATAAGATGGAATTGTATTTAATGATGTATAGGATGGAATTGTACGACCTATATGACGATTAGATTTTCTAATTTTTGTATGTAAGAAAATTAAAAAAGAGTTGTAAAGTCAGTGAAGCATAAAAGACTATTTATGAGATAGCATTTGCTAGTGAGACAATTGTATAGCTAGTGAAGCATTTAGAGTGGTTTTTAATCTGAAGGGTTTTCCATTCAAGACATATTTTGTGTTATTTTTCTATATGCATGTCTTGTCTCGGTCTCATTGTTTTATTATTATCACTGATTCACGCCCGTCCCTCCGACCCAGCCCCCTCCCCCAGTGATATCGTACTTCAACAATACTATGTTTAGCAAAAATATTGGTTACTAATAATATTCTAACAATAAATAGTGATAATTATGCATAAATAAAAAATGGGTGTCGAAAATTCTCTATGTATATGCTATATTGCTAGTTTCTATATTTCTTTACTAACAAATGATACAACTCTTATCACTCTCAGAGTGGATTGAATGAACAAGAAAAATAAAATCATAAATCCACATAAACATCAAAAATTCTCTATGTATATGCTATATTGTTAGTTTCTACATTTCTTTGATGACAAATGATACAACTCTTATAACTCTCAAGAATAGACTAAAGGAGCAAGGAAATGAAATTATACATCTGCATAAATACCAAAGAATAAATACTTGTCTCTTCTCTCTTCAAGCATCAACTTAATTATAAGAAAAGTTGTATATTTACATAAATATGACATCTCTCCTTTTGTTTAAGAAATTACAATATTTATATTTGATTAAATTGTCACTCCGTAATCTAATTAATCAAAGTGACTCATAAGTGAAGTTATCTAATCACACTTTCATTTGAAACTTTTAAAGACATAAGATTTCCAGAGTTCATAATTATGTGATTTGAGTTCATAATTGTGTGATTTGAGCTTCCCATTTTAACTGTATAAACTTTTATAAATTATAAAGTGCGAAAAGGTACCATCATCCTTACCCTTAAACTACCTATACATTTTGCAAAACATAACACTCAGGAGCTTCCACCTTGACAGGTATAACCGAAGGATTGGCCACCAGTTCATCCAAAACCTCAGGCTTGTTCCTCAGCCAGGCATTCAGAAAAGCCACCATAACTCCCCCGCTGAACCTCCGCATAGGTTCCCTCGCCACCCCATTCTTACACAAGCAATACGATGACTTGCCCCTTACTCCGCTCGTCCCATCATCCAAAAAGTCCATGTGCCCATACTCCACCGCCGTGAAATGATAAGCCGGAGCGCAGCACTCCCTGAAAAAATCCACGTGGTTCACGCCAGCCGGAGCGCAGGGAGGAAACAAAGGGTTCCTTTTCACGGGCCCCAAACCCGAACCAATAACTAACGTCGGAATATTCCCTGCAAAGGAATGGTCTTGGTAGGTTAAAATCGGAGGCGGAGTCTGTTTTCCGGCGCCCATTCCGTCCACGGGATCGACTCCCAGGACCGCCGCGTAGGGCAAAGATGGAGGCACCGGGGTTCGACCCAGGGCCGCCCCGAAGGCCACTTTGCCGCCCCGGCTGTGACCGGCGATGGCCACTTTTTGGAAATCCGGCTGAACCTTTTCCGGCAGATGTTGGCAAAGCCCTGCTCGTAGCCACTCTGTTATGGCCACTGCGTCTGCTATCTCTCCCTTCGCGTCGGCTCCGGCTGTAGTGTACATCTGCATAAAAAAGAAAGGAAAATATTTTAGTTTGGAGCGCGGAATTCTGCTCTTAAAATCGAGTTTAACCCTTTGTATACATTAAAACCCTTCTAATCTATCATGTTTATGATTTCCACAGCTTCAGAAGTCCCTGAACAATTTCTATTCAAAACTGTACAAATTACACTGACTGTAAAGATGCAGATTCACATCCACAGCTTCAGGAATCCCTGAACACTAATCATTCGAAACTGTGCAAATTTCACTGATTTTAAAGATGCAGATTCATAGTATTACTGTACGAATTTCACTGACTCTAAAGATATTTAACCCTGGTAAACATTAAAAACCTTCTAATCTATCATGTTTATGAACATTATGCTTTAATTTCCGCGGCTTCAGCAATCCCTGAAAACTTTTCATTCAAAACTGTACAAATTATACTGATTTTAAAGATGCAGATTCACATCCACATCTTCAGAAATCCCCGAACACTTTTCATTCAAAACTGTACACATTTCACTGATTTTAAAGATGCAGATTCACAGTATTACATAACCTGAGGAGCAAGTGTGATGTTAGTTTAACCCTGGTAAACATTAAAAACCTTCTAATCTATTACATTTGTGAACCCTATGCTTCAAATTCTACAGCTTCAGAAATCACTAAACAGTTTTGATTAAAAGCTGTACAAATTTCTCTGATTTTAAAGATGCAGATTCACAGTAATATTCGCCTGAGGAGCAATCTTGATGTATGTTTAACCTTGGAAAACTATAAAAAACTTCACATCTATCATGATTATGAACATTAAACTTAAAAGTCCACAGCTTCAGAAATCCCTGAACACTTTCAATTCAAAACTGTACAAATTTCACAAATTTTAAAGATGCAGACTCACAGTATTATGTAACCGGAGGAGCAAGTTGTGATGTATGTTTATCCCTGGTGAACATTAAAAACCTTATAATCTATCATGTTTATGAACATTATCCCTTAAATTCCACAGATTCAGAAATCCCTGAATACTTTCGATCTACAATCGTACAAATTTCACTGATTTTAAAGATGCAAAGTTACAGTACTAAATAAGCTGAGAAGCAATTGACATGTATTTTTAACCCTAGTAAACATTAAAAACCTTCTAAACTGTCACGTTTATGAACATTGCTTTAAATTCCACAGACAAAATTCACCGATTTTAAAGGTGCAGGTTCCCAGTACTATATAACCTGAGGAGCAATTGTGAAGTATGTTTATCCCTGGCAAACACTTAAAACCTTCTAATCTATCATGTTTATGATCATTATGCTCTAAATTTCACAGCTTCAGAAATCCAAGAGCACTTTCAATTCAAGACTACTAATTTGACTGGTTTAAAAACACAAATTCAGAATATTATATAACCTGGGGAGCAATTGTGATGTATCCATGGGAAGCAATGTGTTGGAGAAGCTGACTGTAGAAGTAATTCAGCAAGAGGTAGCCGTGGAGGAAGAGGAGGATAGGGTAGTCTCCTTGAACACAAGGGACAATAAGCATTAGGGGCTTGGGAGGGAGAGAAATGACATTGCCCGAGCTTCGTCCTCTTGCTTGAGATATTGTGAGGGTTTGAGTAGGCAGAGGGCCTAGCTTGAACACATCTTCTACCTGCATTTCTCTCTTCTCGAAGACAACAGGTGAATGGGGATAGTTGTACAGGCTCAGATGTGTCTCCTTATCACCAAAAATATCGGGTAGCTGTGTAACGTGGGTCTCTCTATGCCATAAGGTTATCTTGTTGCTTTTTTTCTTTCGTTCATACTAGGTACTGCTAGGAGGGGGAAATGGTTTTTGTATGTGTATTTGTATTGGAGTGTGTCCAATTAGGGATGAGATAAGGTCATATGTCGGAAGTATGTGTAAATGGGGATGAATGAAGAGGAATGCGTATGTTTAGCAATATCACAATTTGTACAATACTGTTTTATTTTTTATTGGTAAAGTTGTATTGTCATTCCAACAAACTAAGCTTAAAAAAATTAAGTACAATTCACATGGATATGCAAATTTTTTAAAACTAAATGGGTATGATTATTGATATTTCAAATTACTATTTTTTGAAAACTAAATGTAATAAATAGTTGTACTTGGTTATGTTGGAATGTGAAGTTATTCATGTTGTTGTCATTAGTGGTTGTCATTGATGTCAACATATACTTTGCAATTTCATATTTTGGGTGTATTGGTTAGTGTGTACCGATAGCCTTGGTGGTATCGGTAGTCATAGTATGTGTGTTGGTAGAAGTGTTCACCGAAAGATTTGCTTCAGATATCTATACTTATCTTTTTTGGTGTTAGTATGTGCAACATATGGTGGATCGGTTGTTTGGGGTTGATCTTATTTGAAGCATGTTCCTGTTTCGATCCTAGTTGTTACTATGTAACGTGTTCATCATGTTCTTTGGAACTGATGGCTTTGGAGAAGGTGTTGTGTGTTGTAAGCTATAAAAGAAAAAAAAAAGTACAATTCACATGGATATGCAATTTTTTTAAAACTAAATGGGTATGATTATTGGTATTTCAAATTACTATATTTTGAAAGCTAAATGCAACAAATAGTTGTACTTGGTTATGTTGGAATGTGAAGTTGATGTTATTCATGTTGTTGTCATTACTGGTTGTCATTGATGTCAACATATACTATACAATTTCATATTTTGGGTGTATCGGTTGATGTGTATCGATAGCCTTGGTGGTATCGGTAGTAATAGTATGTGTGTTGGTAGAAGTCTTCACGGAAAGATTTGCTTCAGATATCTATACTTATCCTTTTTGGTGTTAGTATGTGCAACATATGGTGGATCAGTTGTTTGGGGTCGATCCTATTTGAAGCATGTTCATGTTTTGATCCTAGTTGTTACTATGTAACATGTTTGTCGTGTTCTTTGGAACCGATGGCTTTGGAGAAGGTGTTGTGTGTTGTAAGCTATAAAAGAAAAAAGAAAAAAAGTACAATTCACATGGATATGCAATTTTTTTAAAACTAAATGGGTATGATTATTCCAGTATTTCAAATTACTATTTTTTGAAAACTAAATGCAATAAATAGTTGTACTTGGTTATGTTGGAATGTGAAGTTGATGTTATTCATGTTGTTGTCATTATTGGTTGTCATTGATGTCAACATATACTATGTAATTTCATATTTTGGGTGTATCGGTTGGTGTGTACCGATAGCCTTGGTGGTATCGGTAGTTATAGTATGTGTGTTGGTAGAAGTGTTCACCAAAATATTTGCTTCAGATATCTATACTTGTCATTTTTGGTGTTAGTATGTGCAACATATGGTGGATCGATTGTTTGGGGTCGATCCTATTTGAAGCATGTTCTTGTTTCGGTTCTAGCTGTTACTATGTAATGTGTTCATCGTGTTCTTTCGAACCGATGGCTTTAGAGAAGGTGTTGTGTGTTGTAAGCTTAAAAAAAGAAGTACAATTCATATGGATATACAATTTTTTTTAAACTAAATGGGTATGATTATTGGTATTTCAAATTGCTATTTTTTTAAAACTAAATACAACAAATAGTTGTACTTGGTTATGTTGGAATGTGAAGTTGATGTTATTCATGTTGTTGTCATTACTGGTTGTCATTGATCTCAACATATACTATGCAATTTCATATTTTAGGTGTATCGGTTGGTGTGTACCAATATCCTTGGTGGTATCGGTAGCTATAGTATGTGTGTTGGTAGAAGTGTTCACCGAAATATTTGCTTCATATATCTATACTTATCCTTTTTGGTGTTAGTGTGTGCAACATATGGTGGATCGGTTGTTTGGGGTCGATCCTATTTGAAGCATGTTCATGTTTCAGTCCTAGTTGTTACTATGTAACGTGTTCATCGTGTTCTTTGGAACCGATGGTTTTGGAGAAGGTGTTGTGTGTTGGCATATGCGAGGCAAGTTATATTGGTCGAGGTGGTCCACATTTTATTCCTTACCACCATGGGAATGTCTTGGTGCGGCCTATTTCAAATTGTTTTGGTCGACATGGTTGGTGGCATCAAGAAGGTTAAGAAGGGCAAGGACTTATGTTGTTTGTGTGGCTTATGTGTTGCTTGTATGCGAAGTGATTGCAAATCTATTTTAGGAGATCTGTGTATTGCTCGTGTGACTGTCAGAGTGTTGGTGATCTCAGTGGCGGATTCAATATATTTTCATACTTATTGGCAGTGAGTCTCTTCGTATTGGCAGTGAGCCTTTTTGTAATTGTCAGCGAGCCTATGTACATCAACAGTGAGCCTATTCATATTTAAGGGTAGTTAGCCCGACCTGCAGTGAGCACAACTGGCAGTGAACCTTTGTATAAATAACCTTAATTGATGTCACCCTAACAAGTATTTTCATTTCATGTGAATTAGCTTCTCCGTAGTTTTTCCCAATTTGGGTTTTCTATGTAAATCTTGGTGTTCTCTGTGTCGGTGTTCCTGTGTTTTCATGTTTACATTTTTTTTGGATGTTTAATGTGTTTAACCAACAAATCAAAGGTTGTTATTGATGTTTTTTATTAGTTTACCGATAGAGAAAAAAAATGTAAATCGGGTGGGAATAACTGATTCANGTTTCCCCCCCCCCCCCCCCCCGCACTCTCAGTTACTCGGCATGTTCAACAGGTTGTTTGAATAATGATGAAGAATAATGTTATTGCAATGCAAAACGAATTTGTCAATATCCATAAATTAATACCTTGGTGCTCATTTTTTCAAACCTATAACAAACCCAAAAAAAATTATCACATGCAACATAAAATTAACCTCTAATGTATAGATTTGATCAATTAGTATGTAGATTTCTATAACCGCATTTGCTTGAATATCTATTGTATAGTGATGCATAAGGATTAGCGATACTTAAAGGACATGTGAGAGTCAACGTATCCTTAATCAACCCTTTTTTGATGCAGGAGCATCATAGGATTCTTGGCAATATTGTATCAAACCAAAAATATGTTTTCTTTTGGAGTTCGATGGCTTGGAGGAGTCCTCAGTTGTTTGGTTTCCTGTTGATCAGTGGTTGGTTAACTCAGTGACTGGGCTCGGTGGTTTTTCTCAGTGACTCGGTTATTGTTGGTGACTTGGTTCCACCGAACAGTCTTGGTGTTCGGTGATGTCTGCTCGTTTGTTTCACCGAGTGGGTTCGGTTGGTTTGGTAGCTTCATTGACCGATTGATGTTGGCTCGGTTCTGTTTCACCGACTAGGTTTTATTTTGTTAGATCATGAGGCCGACTTGCGCATTTAATTTGGATCATGGCATTAATGATGGATCTCCCAATGGGGATTGTATGGACCTAAATTTTGGTTGTTGGTTTCTCCAATGCTATATTCGTGTGGATCTTTCGACAAACTTGTTGGTTGTCTCTTGTATTTATGTAGTTTTATGTTCTTCATTTTCGGGGAGAGAGGGCAGATCAAAGGGAAAGATCTAAGTGTTAGTTCTAAGAAGTCAGCTAGTGATTCGTATGTCTTGGCAAAAGGGAAATGGCATGATGTTTGTAGAAGATCTATGATAGATCTTAGTGTGACTCTTTGTAATTGGCCATAACTGGGAAGGCCTTACAGACCGACATGTTGGATGTAATTGTTGTTTGATGATAATAAATCTCTTATGTTGGTTCCTACCCCTATGTTATTTATTGTTTCCATTGTTCTTGTTATTGGCTACAAGACTAGACATCTCTTTTGATATCTCTATGGTCTTGACTGTATCAGATGGTATCAAAGCTAAGTTTCAATCACTGGAGGAGGAGCTAATTTGTCAGTCGCTAGAGATTGGTGGATTGAAGATGCCTCCAAAGAAAATCCATGAGATCACAGAGGAAGAACCTAAGGAGAAATTCAATCTAGAAGATTTTAGATCTTTGCAGAGACAAATGCAAGATCTACAAGAGGAATTGTGAAGAAAGAATGCATCTAAAGAAAATCGAGATAGTGGTGAAGAATTTGAAGAAGAAGATCATTTCGAGGAAGCTGTAGAAGACATCAGAGATTCAGAAGAGACTAGATTTCTTAAAGCTATGTCTAAGATTGGGAAAAGACCTAAGATTGAAGTTTTTGTACATTTGTTGGAAGCCATAGGCCAGATGAGTTGATTGATTGGATTAATGAGATGGATGAATACTTCGAGTATGAGGAAGTGGAAGATCCTGATAGAGTTTGATTTGCAAAGAAAAAGCTTAAAGGTCATGCAAATATATGGTGGAGATAAATTCAATTGGAAAGAAGTAGGAGAGGAAAAGACAAGATTACTAGATGGAACCGAATGGTTGAAAAACTGAAGAAGCAATTAATTTTAGTGGATTATGAATTGGAGATTTTTAAAAAGATGCAAGGATTGAAGCAGACAAACAAGTCGGTGCAAGAGTATACCGATGAGTTTTATAGAATCATGATTAGGACTGGTCATTCTGAAGATGATAAAGAGACGATTGCTAGGTATATCTATTTCTTAAGACCTAGTATTCAAGAAGAGTTACTTATTGTTCAGATGACAAAAATAGGAGATGTTTATCAGATGGCGTTGAATATTGAAGAGAAGTTGAACAAGAAGTTTGAAAGTAGACAGAATAACAAAAACTGAGGTGGTAAGGCTGATGACACAATTTTTGTGAGTAGTGTGGTGGAGAATCCTAAGAAGACTGGTGTAGGATATGGCAGTATTCAAACTACTAGGAACTACAATGGTGGGTACAGAGGAAGAGGAAGAAGTGATTTCATCAGTACTTGTTTTCAATGTAGTGAAAAGGGTCATAGGGCCTTTTCATATCCTCAAAAGAAATTTACCCAGACTACCAAATAAATTCCAGTGAACACTACAGAAGAAGGTGAAGTTATAACCACTAGAAGACTGGTTGCATGTATTAATGAACTAGTGCAGAGAAGGAATTTGTTTAGAACAAGATGTAAGTGCGAGGATAAGGTATGTAATGTCATAATTGATGGTGGTAGTTCTGAGAACTTTGTTTCAGAAGAGATGGTTATTAAGTTGAAGTTGGAAAGGAGGAAACATCCTAATCCTTATCAGATTAGTTGGATACAAGATGTGTCTAAGGTTAGGATTGAAGAGCAATGCCTTGTTAATTTTAAGATTGGATCTTATCATGATGAGATATTGTGTAATGTGTTGTCCGTGAATGATTGTCACATATTGCTTGGTAGACCTTGGCAATATGATAGACATATTATGTTTGATGGTCATGCTAATACCTATATGGTTAGGAAGGGGGTTTTGAACATAAACCGGTATCTTTACAAGAAGCAGGAGTTAAAAGATGTGGAGTCATTGGATGTTATTTGGGTGGCATTGGCAGAGTTGATGAAACTATTCCTATGAGTGAAAGGAAGGAGGATTTGAAGGGAAAGGTTAAGGAGAGTGACATCTCTGAGGAACTTGCAGAAGTTAAGAAACAAATGGCATTTTTGACTAAGGTGGTGCAGCAGATGTTGACACTTGTGACATAGAGAGATTCATAAGATACCGAGTTGATTAGTAAGTCAGATGAGGATGTGGTTCCCCAAAATATTGATGGTATCAAAAGTACATTAAGAGAGCAAAAGAAGACAGATGATGGTCAAAGTTAGTTAATGTCGGTTCCAGACAGGAGATCTGAGAAAAGTGTAGAGCAGGTGAACTTTCTGAATGGGACAGTGGACAGAGTGAAGACAGCGTGCGATGAAGGACATGAGGAGATATGGGTTAAGAACAAGTATAGAATGCATGTTTTGTTTCCCTTAAGATGTTCATGATTCCTTTATAGGAACATCTTCTTTTACCTGGGGTGTCTGATGTAGGAGCATTCTAGGATTCTTGGCAATCCTGTATCAAACCAAAAATATGTTTTCTTTTGGAGTTCAGTGGCTTGGAGGAGTCCTCGATTGAGTACTCAGTTATTTAGTTTCATGTTGATCAATGGTTGGTTGACTCAGTGACTGGGCTCGATGGTGTTGCTCAGTGACTCGGCTACTGTTGGTGACTCGGTTCCACCAAACAGTCTTGGTGTTCGGTGATGTCTGCTCGGTTGTTTCACTGAGTGGGTTCGATTGGCTCGGTGGCTTCACCGACCGATTGATGTTGGCTCGGTTTTGTTTCACCAACTGGGTTTTATTTTGTTATATCTCGAGGCCGACCTGCACATTTAATTTAGATTGTGGCATTAATGATGGATCTCCTATTAGGGATTGTGTGGACCTAAATCTGGGTTGTTGGTTTCTCCAATGCTAGATTCTTGTGGATCTTTTAGGTCGGCCTGTTGGTTGTCTCTTGTATTTATGTAGTTCACTATTCTTCATTTTGGAGGAGAGAGGGAAGATCAAAAGGAAAGATGTGAGTGTTAGATCTGAGAAGTTAGGTAGTGAGTCTTATGTCTTGGCAGAAGGTGTTGGAATAATGGAATGGTGTGTACTGAGAGGGGAGGGGTGAATTAGTACCCTTAAAACTTTTTATCAATTAACCCTTAATGATATGTTCTTGCTTTACCGACCATAGATGATATTCTATCTTATGCATGTAATATCTAAACATAAACTTAATTGCATGTAAACATTCATAGAAACCTTCAAGAAAAAAAAGAAACCCCATTTTTCCTCAAGCATAATACATTCCAAAACTACTTTCTTTTCATCCAAAATCATAAGCATAAAATATCCATCTCCAAAAATATTCTAAACCCTCATATTCAAACAATGCATTCAATATAAACACAAATCCCGAAATTTCCTTCCACAAGTATGTTAAATCATTTTTAATCATCACAAATTCAAGCACTAATATTAATCCCAAGAAATCAAAAATCGTTTAAACAATAATTAGTGAAAGAGATCAAGCATACCTTACAAAGTTCAAGAAAACCCTCAAACCACTTGCCAATTGAAATATTCTTCACCAAATGAGATGAAAGTTTGAAGAGATCGATTAATTGAACCAAGAACACCAAAAATACAATGCCCACAAAAATTTCACCTTCAAAAACTCTAACCTCTCCTTCAAATTTGAATTTCCATGGAATTTTTGTGAGAACTCTTCAAAATCTTTTAAAACTCAGTTATACAAATGAATAAAAGAGTATCTTTTATGAGATTCTCAAATGACTTAAAACTCAAAATAAAAATATGAAACTCTGATATTCATAAAATTTTGTCAACAAATAAATAATTACAAAATCCCTCCATTCAAAATATTAAAATCTCAATATAATTAAATTCCCTCTAAAACTTGTCAGCTACAACAATTAAATCTAGACTCATTAAATGGTTACACTGAACACATAGGTGCACATACATGAAAAATGATTGTTGAACAAAATGAAGGTGCAACATATCATGCATCCAAATCATCCATACCAAAATATTCAAACATTGTCACATGAAAATTGACGGATGTTTATACATATCAGGAAAATTGTCATCCAAAAGTTGGAATGACAATTTTGGTTGAATATAGGTTAGCCATATGACTACCTCCAATTTAATCACCGCCAAGGTTACATTATATTTTAGGCACACTCAAACTTGCCAATTCAGGTGAAGTCGATGCCTGGTACTTGTCCATGTTAGTACAATAGCCAAAGCGCATATATATATATATATATATATATATATATATACACATATATATATATACACATATATATATATACATACATATATATATATACATACATATATATATATATATATATCTATATATTGTTGTCAATCAGGATTGCGCCAATAGCTTGATATGGAATCTAGCTATCTTGTTGAAACATGGAAACGTTCCCATTGATGGGGTTGAGAACGAATCTCGGGATTCTAGGCCGGTTCCTCTTAGGTTTGGAATATCACTTGCACAAAATTGTTGTATATAAGGAAAAGGGGAAAGAAATGACCTAATGAACCCTAAAACTATAAAGGTGATACACCAAACCTGATTTGTAACTTGAATCAATTCAGCACAGATTTCAAGAAATAACTATGGTTCTCAATACCCAGACAGTCACCTAACTACAAAAGTGTTTCTATGTAAGGATCTGAAATATTATGCAGAGGTAGGGAAACAATGCTTCACCGAATCAATGCAAAAATTAGAACACAAACAATAGACCTGCAGTTACATGTATCAAGATTCTGAAATATAGTAAGGAATGCAGCTTAAAATGAAGGCTAACACAACATCAAAGCATTAAAACTCACAATATCACACCTCAAAACCAATGGGAAGGAACAAATATCTCTATATATCAATGCTGGAACAAATCTCTG
>MU217376.1:404267-414866 GCA_018584345.1 Thuja plicata | reverse complement strand
TTTGATTCTTCATTCAATTCATAGAATTGAAAATGCATGCATGCATCAATACTTAAAGCCACGGGGTGTGTGGTTTGTCATTTATACCTTTGAAATGTACTTCTCTTATTCGTTTTTATAGCAACCATTGCTTGTGTGGCAAACTTAATATTGTACTTTCATTTTCTGAAATGTAAGCAATTGTTTTTCTCTTTACTGTTGAGCTCAAAATCTGAATATTACTTTGCTCAAATCTGAAACAAATGTATCTTAAGTTTGTTGTTTTAATGTTTGCAATTCTGAACCTGAACATAAACTTTCTTTCTCTGAATTTTACAACATTCTGGAATTTAAAACAGCTACCTTAGGAATCTTATATTTTAATGCAAAAAATCAAACCAGATTCAAACACTTAGTCAAATTATCAATTCAGTGCAAACTGAAATGATAACATATATACAAGGAGTAAAGGGGATCACAACATTGTGTGTTCCTCACGAGTGAGTATCACATCTTTGTCCATCTTCATACAGACATGTCATACATAATCAATAAGAAGTAGTAACCCAAACATGGTAGTGAACGAACATAAGTAACTTGTAAAAATAAAAGTAACTATTATCATATGTTATAAGGAAACACACACACCGATCATACCACCTAAATATGTTCATCACATCATATATTGAAAATATTATTGAATCTCCAACTGCAACAATATTAGTAATCCCATAAAACATAATGCACGTATAAATCAATGAGTGCATCAGCATAGCACAAAAGATGGTGCACCATTTCATTGCAACATAATAGTACTTTTAGTTTTGAAATCAAAACATCGTTATAAAGATATGAATACATCTAGACATCATCATATAACATCATGGCATCTAATGGCATACACATCATGCATATATGTTCACTACTGAACCACCTGAATAATCAACTACTCACATCAGCAATGACATCATATGGACAAAAGAATATGTTAGTAATCGAATACATCACACAATAACATCTAAGAGTCTAGCTTGGATCTAAATAATAAACATATAGCGGGATGCGGACACGGTAGGCACTACAAGGGTGATCAATCTTTTTTTACATACATATGTTCTCATGATGTCATGATTAATTGTGAAAGGCATATTTCACTTTTTTTGGTCATGGTTTTCCCTTGATTTAAAAAATTAATAATTTTACTTGAAGAATTATTTCCTCCCTACTTTCCTTATCTTGATAATATTTATGTTTCTCCCCTTTGTTTGAATCTTTTTTTTTACCTTTACTTTCAATCAGGATTTGAACTTTAGTGGTATTTAAGGTGTCCATATGGATTAACTTATCTTTCTCTATTATTAAGTTCCCAAAAAAAAATTCCAAAGATGGGATCTTTCATGTGGCTCCAAGATCTCTCTTAGTCAAATAAAAGGTGGTTACAAAGACTAAATATTCAAGACTTGGTCTTCAAAAAATGGAAAGAATGAGTTGATTTTTTTTTTCTATGTCACATTCTTTGAGTTGCAACCTTAATGATTTGAATTTCGTGAAACATTCCTCCAAGGTGTCAAAGTATCTTCGACTTAAGAGTTCAATTTATAGCTCATGTCTCCTTAGCTCATAAACTTTCTCAAAGAGTTGTTCAAGGGCTAGCTAAACTTCATTGGGTGTTTTAAAGGCCTCTACATGGAATGGATATTCTAGAGATATATTTAGACATAGTAAGTCAAAGGCTTGTTCACATATATCAAACCACTTTTCTTTATCTTTTGATGCATTGGGATCTTTTTCTACGCCCATAGCTACCATGTTTAACCCTTGATTCTTCAACATAAGGGAAATGGTCAATTTCCATTCATGATAGTTAAAGGGTGTTAAAGGCTTAATGTTTTTGTTGATGTACAAAAACAAATGTTGAAAGGGAAACGTTTGGTGACTACAAACCACCCGCCCCCACACACCCCAACCCCAATCCCCCCCCCCCCAAANCCCCCCACCCCCAACCCCCCCCCCCCCAAAAAAAAAAAAAAAACTGGCCCTTTAAAACTTCATTTGTTTCACATTGTTCAAATAGGTCCAATGTGTGTGGAGTAAAAAATTATTATTTTTTTCAAGAAACTATACTCAATTTTGAGTTACCAATAAAAAATCATTACACAAACAATTTCCTATAAAATGACCTATTTTAATTGAGTTGTAATAAATCATAAAACAAATGCCTTATATGGGAGTAGACCTAGGATTTGAACTACTTTTTGGAATCAAATTAAAAAATTCTTTTCAAGGACTAAAAACTTTTGAAAAACCAACTCCTTGTTTTCAAGATATGCAAAAATAAAATATAACCCGACTGGTCTCCATTACGAATAATTAGTTGGTGCAAACAACTCAATGCATGCTCCTAATGAGGCAACTAATCCTTAAGTAACTAACCTTTTATTCTAAAGGAGGCTCATTCGACCAAGGACACTTATACTTGGATGACACTGACACTATATGTGTAGCAAAGTATTCCTAGCTCCTTATTTCATGAAAATAACAAAATATTGAAAAGCGGGAAATAACAATGTAAAGAGATCTTGCGCTAATCTAATTGGCATAGTAGTGGTTGCGAGTATAATCGCGCAGTAGCGGTTTCATATAATCAAACCAATGAATTTGCAGCAACTTATTTATCAATGAAATAGATGTTAATGAAGTATAAAAATAGAATTAACCATTAACTAATTACTGGAAATTAGCATAGATATTATAGATGAACTATCAACTAACAAAACATAATTAGCTATAATTCAAAGTTTTCATTGAAACTGGTAACTAATCAGTCAAACTACTAACTAATCTAATTTTAAATAGAGGATTACTTCACCTCAAGTGGTCTTTTCTTGAGGGATCGTAACCTCAAACAACACAAAAAAAATCTAACTCATAATGATTATCTACTTTTATTGAAAAGATGTTAGAATTACAATAATAGAGGTCTATATTGACGACTATAATCTAGAGAAAATCTAACAATAATTCAAACCATCAATCTTAAGACCATACCGATTTTCATAGAAAATTATAGAAGTGATGGTCATCAATTCTATCAGATCTTACTTACACATGTCGTTCTTTCAAAAATATGACACTTATTCATATAATTAAACAACTATTAACTAGAATATTAGTGAGCATGAACATAATTAAAAAAAAATTGTATAGATCATGTTAATTTTTAGAAACAAGATAGACATTTGGTGAACAATATTGGTAGTCCCATAAATTATCCATTCATCTTGCATGCTAGAGTGGCAAAGAAAAGTTGTCTTGGTGGAAATATTAGTGTCTCCAACTGAAGGATTATAAAACCCTAAGAATTTTCCATTATCCATCAACGAGAATCTAAACTCAATGGCTAAAAAAGGAACCAACAAAAGGCTAAGTTTTTCTGCACATCTAGCTCTGCTAAATTAGGGTGGTTTTACCCCCAAGTGTTCTAAAACCTTGCACAAATTACACCATACACTTGACAATTAAGTAGATAATCCCAATGAAAACATACCAAGGAACTATGGTATAGCTATTCATTGTGTCACACTCTTGGCAATTTACCTTCATTTCACAGATGTGGAACAAGATTTTAAACAAAATAGAAAATAAAAAAAGAAATGAAAAGGACTATGATTTTAAAATTTTCCCCTAAATCATATCCATTTAAACATCCTAGACCAGAGCCAAATCCATTGGGTATAGAATCAAATTGCACACATTTTTCTTCAACAATATAAATACCACTCAAAAATTCATAATTCATTAATGCCTTGCACTGACACTTAACACATATTGTCATTTAATTCTACTTACAGATCCAAACATTATTCTCACATTCATTGTTAATCATCTTGAGAACTTAATTATTTCATTGAAAGAAAGCTAAAAATAATTGACACGAATTCATATACAACAAATTGAAAAACTCAAATATGCTTTATATATTGAATTCATATGAAATATATGAGAACATTTTGGGGACAATAAAATGACAATGTAAACTCCTTTGATTTTGAACTGCTATTGCATCTAGAAAATTTACACAACTTAAGACATTATATCTATGAACTCCTTTAACGTGATGCTATTCTATTATGCTCTCACTAGATAATATTTTCGGAAGAAGTTCTAAAAGTCTTGGTGTTCTCTTTATAGGACAAAGAATGCAACAAGCTTCGAACTAGTTTACTAGGCAAAAATAAATTACAACATGTTGCCCTATTTCCAGCACATCCAATTTTCAAACAAATTTGGTTCTAATCTTTCCATCAAAATATATGGCTCAGGCTTTTAATTTTTCCTTAATAATTAAAGTTATTTTTCAGAATAATTTTAATTATTTAAATGTTCCCCCCATCCATACCTTCAAAACAAGCCTAATTTTGTGAAAAAACCGTGGAAAACTCACCAAGTAATGCAAGGTTGCTCAAAAAGTTAAAATTCCTATCTCAAAAGGTTTCTATTGCTCAAAAAATGAGCATTCACAACTCAAAACACAAAAAGTGCTCAAAATTACAAGACTCAAAACTAAATTGGTTGTGTGCTTAAAAAGTGAGCATACACATACACACATATACACATGTGTGTGTATACATACACATACACACATATACACACATTTGTGTACACATACACACGTGTTTTTATACACACATACATGAGTGTGTGTATACACACATGTGTATATACACATACAAGTGTATATCCATGTATACACATATACACACATGTGTATATATACACACACATACACACATGTGTGTATACACATATACACACATTTGTGTATATATACACACATATACACATGTGTGTGTATACACATATACACACATATCCACACATACATGTGTGTATATATACACACATATACACATACAAGTGTGTATCCATGTATACACATATACACACATTTGTGTATATATATAGACATATACACATGTGTGTATATCAATAAGCAGATTTAAACTTATCAATTTTCTCAGTTTCCTAAGAGATCTTATAAACGGACTATTAGTTAAGCTACAAAAATGTAGACCTTTAAGTCGTTGGCATAAAATGAAAAAATTGATTATATATGTTTTTAAATCCTATCTCCAATACATGATAGCTGACGGGTTTGCTAGTATAATTTAATATTTGGACAACTTTTTCAGATAGCCACGATCTCGTACGTATATACACATATATATGTGTGTATATATATACACATATACATGCACCATACATGTGTGTATACACACACATGTGTATATATACACACATGTATATATATACATCCTTATAGCAATATAATATACATCTTTATAGTCGCGGATCCCGCGAAATATTAAATTTGCTTTTGTAAAAATTGGAATTGGAATTGAAATTCTAATTCCACCTATTTAGGTGGAAGATGATATTCCCATTTTGCCCCCAAAATGAGAATTTCTTAATTCCAATTCCATTTTTATTCATGGACCCAAACATGGAATTCGGCATTATCTGGAATTAGATAATGTCAATTCCTGACATATTCCAGGAAACAAACAGGCCTAAAGGAAAAAGAGGAAATGATGGAATGTGTATAGACAATCACTTACAAAAATTGAGGAGACTTGCCAATGCACTATCTTGCAAAAATGGCATTAATAAAGAACAAGGGATTAGTAGTATAAAGTTTTATTATAACGATTATGCTAGCTCGTCAATCCTATTAATGTTTATAGCTTTGATCAGATAAAATGATTATGAGAAAATAAATAAATAACATATTAATATACATATGATAATAATGAACATTACTACTATGTATATATTAATATATATATTTAACATTATCTCTTTATAATATTGAATTAAATAAATTGATAATATTGTTATGTAGCATTGAGATAATATTATTGTTCATTACATGTGCATATTAATATATATAATAATAATGAGATTATTATATATTAATATGTATATACAATATATATTATTGTTGATAAAATAAATAATATTCATATTCATATAATATACTGATTGATATCGGTTTAAAGAATCCACTTAATATATATTACAAATATCGATTTGTATCAGTTATTTATATTATGTTTCAATACCGATTTATCGGTCTTAATGTTGCACACATAATAGTGTTATGTGTTGCGCACATAATAATATTATGTCCGAAGCACATAATACTATTATGTGTGTAGCACATAATAGACTGTGTTCATTAATATGTGGACGATATCGATTAACGTTATCGGTTTCTTAATGTGAGTTGTCGGGTTAAAATGTTATTAACTTATGGTAATTATAACTGATGAATGTAATAAGGGACATGACATTATAGTCATGTCTCCTCAAGGAGACATGTCTTTATAATGGCATGTCTCATACATACATATATATAGTCTTTAGTTGTTTGATAAGAGACAAGCATATACAGTATTTTGAATGCAAGTTTCATTCATATAGCATAATATTAAATATTCATATATTCATATATCTATTACTATATAAGTAATATATATATATAGTGATTATATATATGATATATATATTGAATTTATAAAAATTAAAAGTCATATATTTTGATCGAAAATTTAACAAATCCAATTAGATACATGATGATCCTGACACAGGGGAATATTGGCATCATTTAAAATATTCTCTTAAAATTACATAAAGATGTAAGTGGAGCAGATTTTTCTTTGAGACCAGATTGTTCATGATTACAAGAAGACACATTTCTACTTTAACAAGGCAAAAGCTTCAATTTAACAGAGATGAACTGCCAGTCAAACTGCTTCCTGTCAGACTACTTCTTTAGGAGATGTTGAGGACAACATTATAATTTTCTTGGTTGCAGTTAGATAGGAAAATTATTATTCCCTTATTTTATTTTTAAATAGTGACTTTTGTCACTTTTGTCACTTTTAGTCAAAGCCGGGTAGTTGACTACTTTTGTGTAAAATTTGTAAAGTTAATAACCTTGTTGAAATTGCGCAAAAACAAGTTAGTTACAAACCCGAAAAGGTTAGTTATGAAGTCGTTATGGGTTAATTATCAAAGGAAGCCTATAAATACAAAGCTTTCTGAATGTAAAAGGGGGGGACTTTTTGCATAGGGGAGATTATGGAGAAATTTCTATAGAGAATCTTAGCTTTGCACATTGTACCTAAAGGTTTTTGAACTTGTATATTTTCATAAGCATAATAAAGAATGCATTTGGTTCGTATGTTTCAAATGTGTTACTGAGTTATGGTTACTGATTTCTCGTATGTTAAGTTGGTGATCTCTTTATGTATTGGTGGAATCCAATAGTCTTTCTAATTTATGTAATTGATGGCATGAAATACACTCATTAGTAGGTATCTTGATTTGAATGTGTTGGCATAGTGTATCTCTTCATATGTCAGGATTTACTATTCCTCTTTTGTCATCGTTGTGTTACGTATTACAAATACCTTGTAAATTTGTAATCTTTCAGGAATCTCATATACTATTCGCATGTCTAGTGTTGGGGTTTCTTTCCTCTATTTCCTTAGTTTTTCTTTGTATCCTTTTGTACTTTCAAGTGAAATGTACACAAAAATCCCAAATACCCACATCATACGAGGGAGTTGCCCCTCTCAAATGCAGAGGAAGAAATTAATTTGATCGTGATCAGATCCAATCTCTCCAACTATTGCTGTGTTTGTCATTGCTCATAGGGAGAACAAGGTCATCCTAAAGAAATCATTCCCAGTGAAAAATTTGTTTACCAACACAACCAAAATAATTCTATTTATAACAATAATTGTCCTCAAGCAAGGTAAAGATGACTGCGAGCTATTAGGCTAAAATGCATAATAGAAATGGAAGATCAGATTATGCAATGATTGTAAATAAAGTTGGCATCATTAATGATGTGTCATCCCATAACTGCATGAAGAAACCAAAATGAAGAACAAGAAAGAAATAGTTGGGACAAAGGCACTAATCTCTTCCTAGCGTCTTCAATTGCATATAGTTGCATTCACCACTCCAAGAACACATATGGCATAATTGGGTCGAGCAACATGTTTATTTAAAGATAATTATATAACAAACTAAAGCCTATTGGTGGCCTTATCATCACAAGTAAATCTAGCTAGAAAAAATTCAAAATTGCATAACTGTTCAAATTCAAACTTTCCCACTCAAAATTCAAAACCTTAATCAACAAAACCCGTCATTACTAGCCCTCAACTTGGTGGAACTGATCTAGATAAAGACATGTTTGAATGAGAAAGATGGGCAAAATACTTTTGTTTAGCATACGTGGTAATAGAAATATTGGCATCCCTCATTTCATGTTCTAATGAAAACATCACCTTCAGTTGATTAATGGTATTATCAACAACCTTTTCCACATCATTAATCAGATTCAAAGCACTTCATAGAATCTGAACAACCTCACTCTTCCATTCATGATGTCCTTTTGTATTACCTTTATCATTAAAGAATAGAGGAACAACCAAAAATTTGCATCCTATCATATTCTTCCATCTCATCCATAAGCTCTTGGTCATACTTTTTGTGCTTCTTAATCCAATTTTCAATCTCTTTTAAAAGATCGTTGTTGATAGGACCTTGGGACTCCAATATTTCACTTTCTTATTCAAGCCTCTTCTACAATCTCTTGTGTTCTTGAAGAGCATGGTATGTCCTTACATGGGTAGCCCAAAACTTATCAATATGCAACATCGTTTTTTTAATCGTGTCTTTGATCAATGTAGAAGACAAATTTAACTTGGTAATTCTCAAATCTACAGCTAGTTGTTCTCCTTTTCTTTGGGTTTTCTTTTCTTTATGCCTCCAATATGCCTAGTCTACAAGGACTACTTGTCCTTGTAGGAGAAATCTTATCTCTTTTCGTTGCCTCCTCATATGAGGCAAATGGCCTTGCCAACTTATCATTTAGAGAAACATTGTCTTCCGTCAACTATTGGTTTTCTTGTTTCAAATTCGGATTTTCTTAAAGAAACTTCTCACTATGAGCTTTGGCAATCTAGGCAGCAATAGTAGTTAGGTTAGCTGCATTAACAAGATTCGTGTCTTCCAATCAATCAACAACGGTTTCCTTCCAAGTGGGTACAGAGCCCACATAAACAATATTTTCTCATTAGAATTGAACATTGACCCTACGTATATCTTATCAACTGACTCTACATCCAAAGTTACATTCATTGTTTTGTTTATTCTTAAGTTTTCAAAATCAATTGCAACACTAATATCCCAAGTAGGGAATATTGTGACTCCAACTTCTTGCAATAAGGCCCTGCCCTTTTTTGGAGATATGCTTTTCATCTCTTCTTCTCCCCTATTGCATAGTTTCTGGCTCAACTGTTGTTGTATTTTAGGATTGATGTCCTCTCTCTAGGATTTCTTGTCATCTATATTCTATGAAGAAAGCTTTAAACTCTGGAGAATTGATGAAGTTATCATCTAAAATGAACTTTGTCGAAGCCTAATGTCTGACTAAATAAAAATCCAAGGTTCTCTAAATTCATGTTTTAAACTTTTTAACAATAAAATGCACATCTTTTTAAGTTTGTTTTGTTGATTTATGTATTTTTTTTAAATGTCAATTTTTTTGACATGTTTTAATTGATTCCTAACTTAGTCAAAATTTTGAGCTGCCAATCTTTTACTAAGTCTGATTTTTAATCTATGGTTTAGAGTTGCAATATAAAAAATTTTAATCTATGGTTTAGAGTTGCAATATAAAAAATTAAGATTAAAGGTGGAGAATGAAACCGTATATAATACCAAAAAACAATTAAGATAAATATAAGATAGCTCTTTAGGTTATAAGCAAAGCACAATTTTGGTGTAATAGACCCCTTTTGTGTAAATCAACAAGAGAAACCCAAGGTTAACATCAAGGAGAATCAGTAATAAAGGGAAACTACTTGTTGAGGTTATCACTAAACAACGGAAACTATTTTGGTGTATAAGAGACCCTTAATATTAGCTCAAACAATATAAATTGTGTGTACCTTTTATTTTCCTTGTATTGTGTAAATATGCCCAACCTCCATATTTGACACTTACCTCATAAATGAAGTGACTAAAAATAAACTACAAGGAAGTTGCTCTACTTCTAATTACTAGAATTATATGCATCTACCTAATAGTCCAAACTAAAATAAAGGAGGGTAGAGTTAGAGAAAGCCTATTTAATGCTTGAAATGTTGTCATTGATGTCAAAGTGCTTTTTGTTCATAAAGGGAACTTGTTGGAAATATTTTCATTGATAATAAAAGTTGTTGATCTCAAAGTTTGAGAGGTTGTTTGTTTTATTGGCTTCAATTGTTTGGCTGGCTCATGGAATTTTTTTATTATTTAGATATATAAGATCAACCTATGTGTTTTATGTAATTAATTTTGATGACCAAAAGAATATTAAAAAGTAAAGCATATTTGTAAGTATGCAAAAATGTGTGTGTACACATGCATACATACATACATACATGTATAGATGTATACATAAATATATAGATGTATGCATACATATATATGTGTGTGTGTGTGTGTGCGCACGCGCGCATACACACACACACACACACACACATATATATATGTTAT